>MU392724.1:0-88220 GCA_022578505.1 Nemania abortiva | reverse complement strand
TTTAAAAAATGGGCGGTTTTTTTAAACCCTTTTTTTTTTTTTATGGGGGGGGTTTTTTTTTGTTTTTTTTTTTTTAATTTTTTTTTTGTTTTTTTTTTTTTTTAAAAAAAAAAAAATAAAAAAAACCCCCCCCCCCCCCCCCCCCCCCGGCGGCACATCCTATATAGATATTCCCTCGCTCGCTCACTCACTCACTCCCAAGTCAACGATGGACGCACAACGAGAAAAGCAGCGCCCAAAGAAAATAGACCTGCCCGCCCTTCAACGCGCCGAGATCGAGCAGGCGAAGCCAGGCCCGCCGAGCCCACAGCTCGAACGAGACGCCGCGAGGGCCATGTCGCACACGGCGGGCTGGCAGCCTGCGCTCGGTGGGAGCGCGGAGGGCTATCGTCTGGAGGACCGAAGACGCGAGCTCATGATGGGCTCGGTGGGCGCCGAAGGGACGCGGGGCATGGGTTTTAGTGAGGGCCGTAGTGGATGATTCTACTGGGTACCTACTACTGTCTACCTATCTATCTACCACTCCGCGCAGAGATAGAGTTGGTTTCGTTTGTTGATTCAGCCTAGGAGGGACGTTAAAAAAAAGGGTGTTTATGGTAAAATGATTTTGTCGCTATACCAGACAATCGCGCAATTCGGATATGAGAATAGGTATGAGCGAGGAGTAGATACTTGGGCAGATCAGAAACAGGTGTAACTACTTAGGGTAGACAGCTAGTTTACAGTAGAGGGGTTGCAACGATAATCCAGAGCAATAATAGCATCCCTTATATCCCAGAACAGGATTATACTTACCTAAAAACCATTCTCAACACCATACTCCCAGTTAGTAGTGGTTAATTTCCGGATTCCAACTTAACCAAAATTCAAAGGTACCCATAAATCAGACAGGTGAAAAGCCCGTTGGCCCCTTCCCATCGGTACCTCCCGTAGCAAAGTATTCAGTTACAACACCCAGGGCATACGAGAGGCCCGCCACCCAAACTCCACCGATGATCACCCTCTTGCCCGCCTTCATTTTCGGCTTCTTGCTCTTTTGATGATTAGGAGGCGACTTCTGTCCACTAAAAACAGGCTCTTCTCGGCGAATACTCCTTATTCCTTGGTCCGCGCGCTTTGCGGGCTCGTCTTCAATCCGTGGCATATCGTAGTTCACGAATCCTGTTGGCGAGACGAAAGCCGCGGCATTTGGTACAGCCGTTGAGCGTCCCATCAAGTCAATCGGATTTACATGGGCAGCTCCGCCTTGCACGATCGGCTTCGCAGGTCGCACTTGACGAAAGACCAGTACATCCCCACTACCAGAGGCTATTTCGAAGCCCTCGGCTTGGAGAGGGGCGAAATGTGGGAAGAATTTAGTAGGGTTGGAGAGGCGAAGTAGGACCTCTGATGGGCTCAACGGTGATGCTAGATCCGGCACCACGGAGCTTGTTTCCGCAATGCTGATAGTCTGCATGGTTGGATCGTAAGCCAATATTTTATATACAGTTGGCTCTCCAGGCTGGGTTGCCTTCTGAGGCTGCGCTGGATCTGCGGACTCTGGTTGCAATATTCCATCAATCTCAGGGTCTCTATCGTAATATAGATCAGACGAGCGCTCTGGTAGTTCTTGCGCTTTGCCTTCAGCGATTGGCTTGGATGCCGATGACACTTGGCCAGGCTCGCTACCGTAAATGGTTTTGTATAGAGGCATTGTATGCTTCCCCCCGCATTCCTCAGAAAACGAGGTCTCTAGCCCTTGCGGCTCCTTCGAAAAGAGGTCCGCTCCGAAAGTACGGTCCAAAGTATTATTCTTTGTAGCAGACGCGAGACGGTTCAGGGCAGGTTCCAATCTAGGGACCTCGCGCGGCTGATGTAGGGTTGATTGCAGTGCTTCACTATTTGTAGCACTAGGTGGGTTTTCGGGATACTTTGCCGTTGCGTTTTGATCTGTTGCGATGTTTTGGTGAACCTTCAGAGGCGTATGATGATAGTGGGTGCTGTCGGTATTTGGAGCTCCGGCATCCTGCTCTTTAGCTTCGTACTCCTTTAAACCCTCCGCTACAGTGTCTTGTTCCAGAGGTGCTGGCGTATCGAGATGTTGAAGCCTAAAAACCTTATACTTCTCAAGGTCTCCGTACTGTTCAAACAGCTGATCTTTCTTCTCAAAATCCTCGAACGTGGCAGGCTCATATTTGTGAAGATCGTTATAATCCGTGGATGTTTCGGTTGATTGCTCGGGTTCAAGTCGGTGGCGATACCGATACTGTTCCAAGTCTTGAGAGTCTTGAGATTCGACATCGGTCGGCGAGTCCTCGTCATGCATATACGGCCCGTAATCTCGCAATTCGCTTTGCAATTGGTCTGATCTCGAAGCGGCATGGTGAGAAAGGTCAGCGTGGGTAGGGCTTGGGGGAACAACTCGATCATGCACATTATGGTGCTCTGAAGTATCCGAAGGCTTCTTAAAGCGTTCATCAGGCGCCGCAGTCTGGCACTCATGAACATTACCATAATCCTCAATTGGATCTTCCAATGGCAGGTGATTCAATGCGTACTCCTCATTTTTAAGTTTAGAGTTATCTAGTATATGGGAAATAGACTCGGTATGGGAAGATGAGTCGGCAGGATCGACGGAGGCTCGGGTACTAGTAGCAGGCCAGTCATCAAAATTGCTTTTGGCATACTTGTCGAGCTCGGAAGCTGAGGGCTTATCGCCTAAGACTTCAGGTCTTTCTGACTCCAAAGCCGGAGGGGTAAATGCCGCGAACTGCGATCTATATGTTTTGAAGGTACGAGTTAGTGGATCGAGACCTATCTCAGGAGGCCGTTGATCTCTCTTCGGTACCCTGCGGTTAGTAATGGGGTCGATCACGTAATCTTTCTCTACTGTAGAACTTGTCTCGCCCGAAACTGCCTCCTGAGACTTCGGCTGTTTGGTACCGTCGTTCGTACGGAGATGTTCGGCTCTTGCTTGCATATCGTGCTGGGGCTTCGTGTCTGGTGGTGCTTGGCGCCCCGGGGGTTTGGAGAATTGGTCATAGTCAATATGCCATGGCTCATGTGGTGAACGAGGTGTAGATGGCTTTTGGCCAACAAGCCCATCTTGGTTAAGCCACCATAATCGTAACATGGCTCGCTTAAGAGCAAATCTAGACTCTTTGGAGGCATGCTCGTAGTCACACCAGGGTAGTCTCCGGTTGATGCTGTCGTACTTGTGCTTCAGATCCCGATGGCGGCGTCGAAGTTCACGATGGTAGGCAGGGTCAAGATAGGAGGACCACAGGCCGAAGCGAAAGGTCCGGATCTGGGTCGGGTGGCAGAATCGCACCAAAGCCGTGCCGGTGCTAGTGCGGGCTTGGAGAGGTTGTGACCTCGGGACAGTTCGTGAAGTCAGCATCATCGTCATCACGTTTCCGATGATCCGATGTTGCCTGGTACATTCCCAGCCACTTCGCACACGGTGGCATGTGAAGGCCCACCGTACGTGCTGGCACAGACTTGGTAGACCTGGAATTACCTACAACAAGGGCAAATGCAGGAGGGCAGGATGACGTATCATGCCTACCTATTAACCAAGGTAAGGCATATAAAGAGGTATCCGGTGGAATGGGAGAAAGGGCACAAATAGCCGCAGGTTTGGGTAGGATGGGGATGGGGATGGGGATGTGAGCACAGAGACAGCTACTCCAGATCCGGGTCGATAACGTACACACATCGCATTGGAGCAAACCTACCGACACATCTCGCAGGAGACAAGGAGAGAGAATGGGGGTTTGGGTTTACTTTAACGCTTATAAGCTCTAGTGGGTACCTACCTACTTACTCTGCGGGCTTGATTCTGGGGGGGTTTGCGGGGTAAATTGGAATGGGCAAATGCACCCCATCTTAATGCTGAATAATGATTTCTTGCACTAAAGAAAGAGCTTAGCTACAGATATAGGTATCTAACTTACAGAGGTAGGTACCTAGTACCTATCGCACAGTACTACATGCACTATTACCTGCATATCCCCCTTTGCTCTAATTCCTGGTAAGATATCAAGGACATATCGCATTAGGGGTTTAGGTATATGTAGCTTGGCAGTCAGTCATCGGCCTGAGTCACCCAGAAATCTTAGAAGGCTATTTGCACTCCTTAAGCTGCAGTGTTCATTTGCTATCTTAATTATCGGTATGTTTTGCTTCGTGTTTTCTTAAAGATAATAAAAAAGCAACACAGTCACCTTGCAGAGCTTCTCCTTTTGTGGCTTGTTGGTGGTTTAATTGATAACGACGTCACTGAGAGAGCAAGCGAGAAAGGGCAAAATACTTACCCCACGGTGGTGGGGTTAACATCTTCAACCTTCAATACAATTGAGCTTCGCTTTGTTGCATTTCGACACCCCCTACTAATTTCGCCCGGTGCTATCGCCTTTTTACATGGCAGCTCGGCAACGTTGCCATACACTGCCATATATGCGCTCATTCGTATCCTAACACCGGCCAGCATGAGTCGGAAGCCGGGAAAGGCTCGCGCCGCCAGCAGCAGGGCCGCCCCGAGCTTCGGCGCAAACTCTTTTGGGAGCTTCGCGTCTGCAGCTAGCGGCATCAACCTTTCGTATCTCGCCGAGCCCCCCGACCTCTCCTCTGTGTCCGATGCCAACGTTGTTGTGTCGCTCAAGAATCTGCAGAAGAAAGATGCCACTACCAAGGCAAAGGCTCTCGAGGAGCTACTTGCCTATGTGCAAGCCCATCCTTACGAGCAGGATGGAGGCGTGGAGGAGCCGGTACTAGAAGCTTGGGTCAGCCTTTCCCGCCCGTCCAACTAAAACCGTCCGACTAGGAGTGTCCGCTGATCGATAATATGCGTATATCAGGTCCAATCCTACCCTCGTGTATCAATAGACAACTCGAGACGCGTGCGCGAACTCTCCCATACCCTCCACTTCGAACTCATGAAATCAGCCCGGAAGCGCATGGAAAAGAGTGTGCCCAGGATTGTCGGGCCTTGGCTCGCCGGTACTTTCGATCGGGATAGGGCCGTGTCAAGGGCTGCGACCGACGGCCTCTCTTCTTTCCTCGCTACGCCCGAGAAGGTCACTCAGTTCTGGAAGCGCTGCCAGCAGCAGATCCTCAGCTACGCCGATGATGCCATCAGGGAGACGGCAGAAACCCTTAGCGACCGCCGCTCAACCAACGCCGACGACGCCGATGCGAAATACTTCCGGGTTCTTGCCGCGAGTATTGCATTGGTCCTGAACCTCCTCCAAAAACTGAGTGCCGCAGACGTAGAGAGATGCATTGATGGCTATGATCGGTTCTTCGAAAATGAGAAGGTGTGGGCGAGCGCAATCGTGAATGATCCCAATACGAGGCGACTCGCGTCTCGGCTCCTATCGGTATGCATCGAAAAGAGACCAAGTCGAGTGGCAGCCGACTTATCCCGCATCAGCAGGGTGTTTGTAGCCGAGGGTCTCAAAAGTAATCAGACCGGCTCCGCTGCTGACTATATCGACGGATTGATTAAATTGACGGCGAGGTACCCAACAGTATGGACTTCAGATTACCGAGGCAAAAAGTCTCCCGTCTCACGGATCATCGTCTTCCTCGAATTGGGCTCCCAGGGCGGCCCACCGTACTATTGGTCCAAATTCACCCAACTTATGGAAGCAATACCTAGTAGCATACTACCTGAAGATGCAGAAGGTGCCATAGAGCTCTTGAAGTCTATGAGGAAGGGGATCACTAGCCGTGATGAGCCCCGTGCGAACACTGTTGAGGCCTGGTCCGCGTATCTTAGCTTAGCGAGGCACTTTTTACAGAAAGTCTCGTCCAGCGAGGCGCGTCTAAAGGTTTGCCAAGATGCCATCTTCCCACTGACAAAACAATATCTCTTCCCAGCGCCCGAGACGTCGGCTTGGTCATCAGGTAATCAATTGCAAATCCTAATCAGGGCGTATACCTCGACTACCACGTTACCCTTCGAAGACTTGGTCCAAGCTACACAACTCGAATGGGGTCGGTTAAAAGACGAGCTCAAGGATCACATCCGCAATTCATTGCCAGAGGCATCGAAGGAGCACGAAAAATCCCAAAGGATGGTAGCTGATGAGGGGGCCAGATGGTTCTCTTTAACCGGCGTGGTTTTGGGCGCACATGAACAAACTCTAGAAGGCGATCGCCCAATTCCAGATATTCCATCGCAACCATCCCTGGAACTACTTGAAGAAGGGCTGAAACTACTTAAGACAAGAAATTGGAAACCATTTGGCACTGCCATGGTAGTGGAATCTGCGATAAAACTCGCACCATCCCTTTTTAAATCGACATCCTCAATTCAGGGCATACTTGACGGGTTGAAAGATTCTCTTGTAGAGGGCCGCGAAGGGTTTCTTAAATCATCAAGTGCGCCGTACATCCTTTCAAGCATAGTGCTACTTGGCAAAATACCTCAACGACATGACGATTTCGAAAACATATGGAAATCCAGTATCTCGGTTGTGATGGGATGCCTGAATACCGCAGAAGTTGTCCCGACACTGAGCAGGCTTATTTCTAGTACCCAAGCAGCTGTGATTGCGTTGCAGAATCCAGGCCTACAAACCGAACTAATCCGCAGATGTTTAATTTGTGCGGTGGGAAATTCCGCGTCCGATTGGGAATTGTTCAGTAATGTGTTTACTTTCGGGGCGCTAGGCAAATCTGCCTCAAACAGACTTGCTCAGGAGCTTACGGCTCGCATAACGAACTCCTCAGGGGATCTTAACGAAGGTGTTCTCAGAGGACTACAGATAGTCGCCGAGAAAAACCCAGAATTACTAACGAAAGACGAAGAAATCCATATGCCTCTAATGACTAGCTTGCTAAGCCTCTCGGAAAGGGGGCATGGTCCTGAAGTGGCCATGTTACAAGCACTTCTAGAGAATCCTTCGGGCGGAATCTCGAATGCTCATGTCCTCATCCAGCAAAATATTAATAGCGCGAGCACTAGCTCCCTCTCGTACGTGTCTTCCACCTGTACTACTACCATTATTCTAACTCTCCTGCAGGGTCGAGACCCTTGTTCAACAAGGCGTACAAGCACAAGAAATGCTCCTAACATCTACAGAAGATGGAGACATCAGCGCAGAGCTTCTTGCTCTCCTACCAAATGCTACGATATGGAGACAACAACTAGAAGCTCTCCTCAAAAAACCCCCAAATCCGTCTTTAGCGCTCACGAATAGCCTGGGGGGCTCGTGTTTCCTCGCAACAGGCCATCCTGGATGCACAGATGTGGACGTCCAACGCGATGCTCGAGGCTGTTCTATACCTGGCCGCATGGCTCTTTACGCCACAAAACTTGTCTCTTCGGGCTTCAACTTCGATCGTATTCAGTCTTCTACTCAAATCGATCTGATGATAAATCTAAGCTTGACAGCTGAGCTGACAGCAGATCAACTCACCATGATGGAAGAGAATGGTATATGGCGTTCCCTACCCTCTCATGACTATCCATCGGAGAGCGAGAGCTTGGTCGCAGATTCCCAGAAGTACTTCATAAGGATCGCCGAGCGCGCCCAGGGATGGCGTGACGGAACCGGAACTAAGCAATCACGGCTAGTACACGAGGTCATTGAAAAGTTAACAGAACAATCACGAAATTTATCACCTCTAGGTTTCTATTCCGCCCGATCGATGCAGAACATTCTCCAAGTGTTGACAGAAAGACACGGTTTTCCATCAAGTGGGGAGCAATGGCTGACCGATACAAACTGTCTTAAATCGTCTCCTTCGACAGTATTCCTAGCAGCTGCAACTCTAGGCGGACTCGGTGAAACTGTTTCAATGTCTAAAACTGTCAACAATTTCTGCAATCGCTTAGTGAGCGACGTAGCGGGAGCCAAGCTAGACCAGGGGAATACTTTGATCACACTTAGTCTACTTGATCTTTGCATGCAAATATATGACATTGGTGAGCTACCCGTTGCGAACAACAGGTTAGTGTTTGCCGTCAAGCAGATCACCTCCTGGTTAGATTTGCCGGAAAATGTTGAGAATGCATTTGCTACGGAAGCCTGTCGTTGTTTGCAGCGCCTCTTACCTTGCATCAAGGATGTTTACGGGCCCTACTGGGAAAAGGCCGTGAACTTTTGTATTTTTCTCTGGACGAAACCTTCTACCCAACCACTTGACGCTCGCCTGCCAGAGATACATGCATCATTACGGCTCATAACTATCCTCCAGTCGCTAGAAGAGCCGAACGATGATTTGATTGATATCCTAGAGGCTTCGGCGGAGAGAAGGTCGGCCGCCCTGATCGACCTACTAAAGCTGCCTAGGGAAAAGCATACTCAACCCCTCGAAATAGTAGACGCTATCCTCTGTAGGCAGGTTGAAAGGCTCCCACTCCAACAGTATAACGACTTGTCGGAGCTTTACGGCCTAGTTGCTAGTGAATCCCGGACTATACAAACGGCTGCATTTACTATCCTGAACAAGGCGCTTCCAGCTGTGCAAGAGAAGCTCTCTGTTGATGTTCTCCTGGAGAAGCAAGACGCACGACTCCCCGATGAACTCTTGTCACTACTTCTTGATGCGCCAACATTGGATTCGTATCCTGATGAGATCATAGCCCAATTTCCGACTCCTGTCCGCGCGTACCTACTATCTTGGCACTTGGTATTCGATGCCTTCCGGGCTGCATCTTTCAAAGTCCGCAGTGACTACGCCGAAAATCTCAAAGCAGAGAACTATATCGGTCCTCTCATGAACTTCATGTTTGATGTGCTGGGCCACTCGGCAGCTCATGGGTTGAACCTAGATCGAGCGGGCTTCAAAGAGGAAAATATTCAATGTTATGACCTAAAACTGGCTGAATCGGAAACCGAAGAGAGGAATATGCAGTGGCTCTTCATCCATCTATTCTACCTAGTATTGAAATTTGTTCCGGGACTTTTCAAGACCTGGTATATCGGTTGTCGCTCAAAGCAGACTAAAATTGCCGTGGAGGCGTGGATGACGAGATACTTCTCCCCAATCATCGTTCGCGAAGCCTTAGACGATGTAGTAAAATGGAATGAAAACCAAGAGGCACCGGCGGACGATGAGAAAGAGCTAATTGTCAAAGTTAGTCGATCAGCGAGCGAAGTTATTGCTGGGTACGAAGTAGACGATCTCAATGCTTCGATTGCCATTCGCATACCTGCCGAGTTCCCGCTTGAGGCTGTTACAGTTGTTGGTATTAACCGTGTCGCAGTCGATGAGAGGAAGTGGAAGAGCTGGATCCTGACGACGCAGGGCGTTATTACGTTTTCGGTACGTCATCTCTCCCACTCGAAGATACATGGATGTATATTTTAACTAACTTGCACAAAATAGGGTGGTAGCATCATAGATGGACTCATCACATTTCGGCGTAACGTCATTGGCGCTCTCAAAGGCCAGACTGAATGTGCTATTTGCTATAGCATTATCAGTACCGATAAAAAGATGCCCGACAAGCGATGTCAGACTTGCAAGAATCTCTTTCATCGCACCTGTCTCTACAAGTGGTTCCAGAGCAGCAATCAGAACACCTGCCCACTATGCCGCAATCCAATCGACTACTTGGGAGCAGATACAAGAGCGAGAAAAGGTGGTGTTAGCGTTTAGATGGACTAGACAAACGAGGTAATGCAATATATATGTATGTAGTTCAGGGAAGCTGGCACCCCGTTTGAATGAAATGTATGTTTCGGCAGTGTAAAGATCTGCTAGTCGTAAATCTCAAACTGCCTTGGTGCTTCGGGTCAATCTCTCTATCCCCGGCGTTCCCCTGGTGGTATCATTATGCTCATGAAGAAACGAGCCATGGCCGGGGACCTAGAAGGCAGCAGTTGAATAAAATTCAGGAATAGCTAGTCTGCACCTTCTAGTAGCTTACCAAATTCGAACCCCCCTCGCGGGATTTTGCTAATCCCGGATGCTCATCCACTTGAACATGGTGGCAACAATGACTCCGGATTTGAACGATCCAGCTCATCAAACTTGCCTTAGCTATACGTATTACCCAATCACCTTTCCCTTGCAGAGGATACACGGCTTCTCCAACTCGAGTAGGAGATAGCACCTGGAAGTCGTCTATCATCTAGAGCGTGAGCTACTTGCCGGAAACGCAAGTAAGAAGGACGGCATGATGTCAGCAGCGAACACATGTATGGCAACTCCTACCATGACACCTACCATGACAGATCGGTCTAGTCGAGGCAGGTCATGCCACCGCATCGCTCGCCTGCGTTCGTCCACCCTAGCTATTAAAGCAAGGCGATCTATTTGTTTGCTTCACTCTTGTCTCCGCATTGTGCTATAATAGCTGATAAAACTCCTTGATGTACATACTGTCTGTATTACTACCGATTTCTTAGTATTACTGCGATCATGTCGCTGTTGCATCGCTGGTCCCTTCCAAATCGAGGCTTGGCCCGTGGCAAGTCTCTTGACGCAGTGTCTTCCGGCCAGTCAAAATTCCCTACCATCCACATCGGTCAGCCAGTTCTGCGTCGACGTGCAAATCTATCGTCAGCCTTCTCAACGCTGCTCGAGAAGCCCGAGAATCGCCCACGCATACGGAATGCAGAGGGCAGCAGTGAGGCTACTGATGACCTACCACTTTTGGTATCTCGCCGTACAAATGCACCGACAGGCACAGATTTCAACTACTCGCAGACTCCTGAATATCAAGAGGCGGCCTCAATCAAAGTGACATCATTGCGAAAAAGTAGCGGATTTGGATTTACAACCAGGAACACTGAGACGGGTGGAACGAAACTCCCGCCATTCTTAACGCGAGGTAATCTGAGCCAGGACACGCACCAGATCGATGAGACACCTAAAATTCGATCCTTTAGTCTCTCGAGCACTGATACTACCGAGAAGGGGGTTCGAGACGGGGCTCTCGCTCTACAGTCTATAATGCTAACCGTCGATTGTGAAAGAGTCCGCTCGGCTTCGTCTTCCTACCCATCAGAGGGTATGCGTTCTCCTGTCACTTCATCTCGTTCGCTGGAACCAGTCACCTCTCACACGATGAATTACCTAGCTGAGTATCGATGTTATGGCCGGTATCCTTCACAGAACATGTGTGACCTATCCAATGCGTCTATACGCGAGGGGTATGATGCTGGTAGCATTGTTAGGGAAAATATCCAAGCCTTTAATATAGACGGCGATACGCCATCGAACCGCGCAATCTCTAACTCAACTCCAGGCCCCAATTCCCCTAGCCTCACCACTTCGCATAACGGCGGCACGGAATTAGCGCGCTGTGACGATACCGACGGAGAGCATGAACAAAAAAAGCTGTCCCTCAAGAGTAGAAATACAGCGCCAATATTCGAGAACGAGAACGGCATTTCTTCCCAACGTGAAGCTAGCTTCACGAGCTCCCAACGACCGAATACTCAGGTCTCATCCGATGATGGCCATGACTACCAGGCTGGAGGTAGAAACGCCTCATCTACAGATCGTCTGCGCCTCAGTGAGGACACGGACTCGACGATACCTACAGCTGTGAGGCGATCTAGCGTGGAGGGCGGAGAGGATGTTTGGTCGACGGTTCATGATGTGGGAGAGAAACAGCTATCTCGCCCCGCATCTTGGCGGCAGCTCTTCGTGTTTTCAGCCTCGAACCATGCCTCAGACGCGGCCTTTTCCCAGCGCATACAGAATTTCCGGCTACGCAAATGGGCCAAGAAAGTGGGTTTAAAAACCAAGGCACGATTCCAACTCATGGGAAGGCCTATACCTATTACGGCCAAGCGTACCAATTCAAAGGTTCGGCCGCACAAGTGGTACCATGTAAAGAAGAGGAGGAGGAGGGGGGGGAATGCTACCAGAAGATTAAAGAAGAATTCCAGGAACAAAAAAGAGAAGCATTGGAGCGTTGGCAAGACTCTAGAGGCCACCAAGGAACGAGTAAAGCAGCACAAGAAGATCGCGGATGACTTCTTGGGCTCCTTGGTGAAGAGAAAGAGCACACAATTGGGAACGCTCAAATTCGAGAAGGAAAGCAAAGCTCCTGTCACTCACAAGAGGGTGCAATCTTGCCCTGCTAGTATTATTAATTCATAAGTAGACGTTGCTTGGCTACGGCTCCTCTCTCTCTCTCTCTCTCCCTCCCTCCCTCCCTCTTTTATTTTTATTTTTATTTTAGTAAGTTACTATTGCCTAATTCTCATGATCATTGACGATATTGAAAAGCGGGTATCGCATGACTTGTCCGAGGCAAAGACGGTAGTGTATAGTTCCTAAGATCGCAAGAAGGGGAACGAGGGTTATGTATGTATCCCGTGTATTTACGTAGATGGAAGCCACTGCTCTATGAATAGAGAAGCGTACGGAGGTAGGGGCCGACGTGGATTGTAATGATCCTAGTTCGCAATATTGAACACTCGGTACGAGGGCGTGCGTCTACTGACTCATTGTGGCGGTGCAGCGGTCCCACCCCTCTTTATTATACGGTAGCTGCCGGGCCTCCGTTTTGCCATCGGCGTGTTGACCCCACTGAGGCATCTGGCACCGTATTGAGGGAGACGGAACGGTCGAACCCATCCGAGGTATGCTGCTCCTCTTGCCCCGAACAATGCTGTACTGCCCTGCCTACCTTTGACAACGCCAAGAAGTGGACTGCAAGGGCTCTGAGGAGGAATTGAGACTCGGGTGTCAAACATGGAGTTGTTGGAGTTCGATTTGGATTGTAGAAGATCTCATCAATACGACAGACTGTGCCTACAGATAAAAGTGTAGTTAATGGCACGCGGTCAAAAGGCGATTAAAAGTGGTTGAAGGTGACTGTTGAGGGTAATTATTAAAGGCGATTGTTGGGATAGAGGTGGGCGGGTGTGCGCAGATGGCAGTCAGCTGGATCGGCCCTATAACTGCCCCTTTATCAAGAGGTGACTGCACGTTCAACATTGCTCCTTTTTAGGGTAAAACAACTTGTTATATGTCTAGAAGATAAATGACAGAGAGAGAATAGCCAGATGAGTACTGTAAATGCCGATTCAAATTACCGCAGATCCAGCATCTCTTTAAGAAAGACCTAGATCCCTGGTAGTAAGTTTAACCTACGGAGACTTCGAGAGCGCAGCGGCACTAAGATTGGTGGTTGTAGCAAAGCTATTTAATTAATCCCATGGAATGTGTCCGTCGGACCGCGGCCGAGTCCAATGAGGGCATAATTATTATTATTGTATACTAAACTTATGAAGCTACTCTCATCTCCTATGCCTGCCCTTGAGTTACCTATCCATTCGCATTAATGAATCAGTATGTAATTAGTCACAGCAGAATTGCTGCAGCGCATCGTCCCAAACCCCCAATGCATAAGTATTACACACCAACACAGACATAGTAGTCGAGGAAGAGGTTCGTGCAGTCCGCGTTGACCATCGTGTTCCACTTGCGGAAAGTAGCCAGCGACAGTCCAAACTGAGCGTCGATCTTCCCACACGTGTCGCCCGACTTAATGAGGTAGAATGTCTTGCAGGTGGAGATGGTCCCGGGCATGAGGGGCGATGGCACCATTACGGCGCCGGGGACGCCAACGCAGACCCAGTAATCGACAAGGAGGTTATCGCAAGCTAGCGACAGAAAGCGATGGCATGGTCAGAAAGCATTGATCACACAAAAGGACCGGAGGATAGAATTTGTTTTCGCTTACCCGAATTAATCGATGGGTTCCAGGTTCGGCTGTAATCGGGCGCGAAGAGTCAGATTTGCCATTTATACGCAGGGGTTTGGATGTTATATATCAGACAATGGCCTCGACTCACAACTGATCTAGTAAAATGGAGTATTGCGATGTTATCTTGTTGCAGGTATCCCCACCCACAACCTTGTAAAACTTGTTGCCTATGACATTGAGCAGTTAGTCAATTATTGTCATATCAACTTGCGACCCTGGGATTGGAGCTTGCTCACAGTTCGCGGCAAGACCCGACTGTGATGGTGAGTGAGGATCAGATGTGGTGGTCTTGGTGGTAGTAGTAGTTTTCGTGGTCGAGGTAGGGGCCTTGGTTGTCGTGGTAGGGGCCTGGGTCGTAGAAGTGGAAGACCTGGTTGTCGATGTGGGAGCCTTGGTGGTAGTCGCCGTAGTCGTGCTGAATGTTCCCAGACTGGTACACCGGCTCTTAGGTTAGCAACAGCTTGATTTCGTGATGGGTTTATGGAGAACGAGAGGCCGAGTCATGATACTCACACGCAGTATTGTTGCCCAACCACCAGGTTAGGACAGGTGACACCAGGGTTCAAGGCGATAAAGTCGGCCTCACTGATTCCCCACGCGCCGGCTACAGAGTCACATGTAGCACCAGTTCCTGCGGCTACACTGAAAATGTAATCTATACTCTGCCGACTAGTCAAATTGGCATATACAGCCTGAGATACGGCTAGAACGGAGGCAACTTGGACGAGTAAGGTGAAGAGAAGAAAGTTAGTCATGATAGCGAGATACAATGATATGGCTCTGATCAAATAAATAAGTAGGTTGAAGCGCTGCTGATCATTGAAACAGAAGACGGGCTTTCTCATGACATTCGTCGGCTATTATATATAAAAGTCTAGATACGTGGTATGTGATGTGGTTCTTTACCTTTTGGGTGTCTGAGTCAACAACCTGCACAACAGCAAGTGACACGTACCTAGATGACCAGAATCAATCACAGTGTTATGATGTCGGATGAATATTGCAGGCAAGGCTACCTGTCGGTAAGCTTTTTGTCAAGGTATGTAAAATGAATGTTGCAAGCGAGACTGCGTGTTGGTAAGCTTCTATCAAAGCATGTAAGGTGCGCCGCAAATCTAGACCCCGGATTGGGTTGGTGGTCAGATTTGCCAAGGCCGCCGCGGATGTACCGAGTAGCATGGTAATGTTACATCGACAGCACATGCAGTTGGTCGACTCGACTTTGTCGCTTTCGTCTCCCACGACCTGACTGACAACGGGTTCTCCTCCTTTCCCTCCTGACTGTGTCCTCAGAAACTCAACGATCGTGTTCGAATTTCTGAGCCCTACACCTGAGAGCCAATACTAGGGCACCATGCCAGACTCCATACCGCGACTCTCTTTGTTAGGGGTCACGCTCTTCAGCTTGTTAGCGGCTGTCGCAGCAAACGCCCCCCAATATCCTACGACACTGGAGGTGGACATCGTCTTCCCACGCAATGACACCTATGCCCCAGTCGAGGCATTCCCTCTTGTCATAGCTATTCAGAACAATTCTCTATCCCAGTTCTTGAAATTCGACATGACCATGCTATGGGCGATATTCCATGCCGACAATCAGACTGAGTGGGTAGAGCTGGGGTCTTTCCAGGCAAATCCGCCTACTAGTGACGACCCGCGCTATCTCGTGTCAGCCACGGCCAAGCTCAATAACACCGAGGGCCGATTCAGAATGAATTGGAGGGTTGGCATGAGCAATTGTAGCATCACCAATGTCAACGCCAGCGGCACTTCTACAGTCGACAGTCACTATATCGAGTATACCACTAATACATACTTCACACTCCAGAACGCCGCACAGCCGCCCGATCTCGTTGCCGCCACGAGCTCTGATACTTGCGCATCTATAGAGGCCTTAGTTCTGAACATCACGGGGGCCACGCCCCTTCCCGGTGTACCGCCCATTCCGGGTTTGTCGCCTATGGAACAGTTACAGTGTCCGGTCTTCGGGAATGCAACAACGTCTCCAACTCCTTGCTCGGTGCAGTTGAACCAGTCCCAGGCGGCAAGCATCTCGGCTAGTGCAACTGCTGTAGCTTGTGATGAGTGGCCCACCGATGACCCTGGTTACAAGGCGGCGTGTGAGGGCGAGCCCGAGAGCGCAGCCCCTGGACTCAATACGGCCATGGTACAAGTTAGTGCATGGGTGGCTTTCAGCGTATCCTTTGCTTTAACACATATGTTATAGCTTCCGTCACAGAGTCATTGTGAAGAGCTCGGCATGAGTCACAATGATCTAAGGCAGCTACAATACCGTCAGCCAACAATGAGACCCTCTGTATATAGCCGTACGCCGTAGCCTCCGTAAGTAGCCTTACATTCACGCAACAACAATGCTATCGCCTACCTACATGTACCTAGATCATGACAAGATGCTTTCTAAATAGGCTGTGTCAGGGGTGATATGGTGAAAAGCTATCTGACGCTTGTAGAATGAGTGAATACTAAAATCTCTGTTGGTTAACCGAATGCAACTCGTTGGACTATCTCGTTTCTCTGCCAATATTGGTGCAGACTACATGTACCACAATGAGAAAGCGAATTTGCCAATGTGACCATAAGATCGAAGCCTGAATGCAGACGAAGCCAACAATGCTTATGCCCTGCGGCGTGGAATGATCATCTGCCTTGCAAGCTTTCTCGATATCTCACTGCTAAGAGGTATAATGATCCGACTTCTAATGACCTAATGTGGTGCCAGCGGCGTCTCGGCCAGTCTCACAACCCACTAAGCCTTCAATATAGGTGCCGATATTTGCAAAAGAACCAACAATTCCGAGTGAGGAAAAACCGACGCAGGTAGGCATGGAGATGTTCAAGGGGCCGGAAGTCTGGTCATAGCACTTCGAGATTAGGTCGAACGACAACTCACGTAAGCAAGCATCCAGTGAGATTACTTTGTTATACGACTCTCGACTCATTCCAACTTCGCCGCAAAGCCTTGCCAGGTCTCCCATAGCTGCGCCGTCGCGAATAAAACTAACTAACACTATCTACTCAATGCCATCATCCGCTGTCCCGAGCAGTTTGACTCAATGAAGTGAAAGGGGGGCTAGAACAACATGCATGGGCAAGACTTCACTGCCACACAGTGTTCAAAGACATTGTTCTCCTATTTTCGATAAACCCTCTGGTAGTACTTCAATCTCTATAACAGGTTAGATGTGCAAATACAGTACCTCGAATTCAGTATAAATAGTTTATAGTCGCCCTTATGATAAGACTGCCTCCATCGTGATCCGTACCCCTCTCATTTATCAGGCTCTTATGATGTGGTTACGAGCTCTATCTTTGGCTTTTGTGGGGGGTCTTGCAGGACTTCCCAACTATACCTTTGTGTCTGCTTCATCGACAAATCGTGGCGGAAGAGGCCCTGGTTTTAGAGGGATTGACGACTGCCCTTCCTCTTGTATCCAAGCAGGACCCTCTCCAGGAAACTGGTCACTATACCACAATCTCGACCAGCTTAGCAACTGCCCCGAGACACTCTTCTTTGATGTTTCCCTTCTTGATCCCGTCGATAACTCGGCCAGTCTTCACCGTCTTTACACCTGCAGTGTCGGGGGCGGCGACTGGACCTATCAACCAACCCCAAGTCGTCTTGTCCCCGCTGTTGAGACAAAGGAGATATACGAGCTAGGATGGTGGACCTATGACCCAGATTTGATTTCGTCTACCAAGGGGAAGGCTAGCGTTGCTAGCATTGTGGCACTCTCGCGCGAGATGCGACGATATCTTACCAATGGGCACGCTGCAATTAACAGACCACAGATCCTGTTTGCAAGGATAGGAAACGTCGTCATGGGGCTCTATATTGGTAAAGAGTTACAGAACCAGGGGACAGGAAAAGCCGCTCTTGGGGCTTTGGAGCACAGCCTGTCGTCAAAATTCGGCAACCTAACTGCTGTGGCGGGCGCCTCTAATGCTGATGGTATCGCTATGCAGCTGTGCAGTCCAGACAGCGATGCTGATCACATCTTTGGGCTCGTTGCAACTACTAATGGGACATTCACCACTGTTCAAAACTCTCTTTTGTCTTTATCAAAGGCCGGCTGCCTCTCTCAATTCCAGGGGTCTGTGGATGTTACCGCCTCTGCGTATATCATTACCCCCCAGGTTCCATCAAACTCCAACTCTACGGTCCGAAACAATACGACAAATCCAGACCGGAGAGCCCCGTCTCATCAACTGCTTCCTAGGGCTGACTGCAAGACCATACAGGTTGTCGCAGGAGACAGCTGCGGATCATTGGCAACAAAGTGCGGAATTTCTGGCAGTGACTTCACAAAGTATAACCCAGAAGCAAACCTTTGCTCCACCCTTGTTCCGTACCAGCACGTCTGCTGCTCGGCAGGTACCTTACCCGACTTCACTCCAAAGCCAAACCCTGACGGCTCGTGTGCCACTCACACGGTCCTCACTGATGAATCGTGTGCCGGCATTGCGGCCGCAAATAGCTTGAACGTAACCCAGCTCCAGTCTTTCAACAAGAACACATGGGCTTTCAACGGGTGCAGTAACCTCTGGGTTGGCACAATCATCTGCTTGAGCTCGGGTGACCCCCCTATGCCTGCTCCTGTCGCCAACACAGTCTGCGGACCTCAAGTGCCTGGGACTACGAAACCCCCAAAGGGGACAGATCTCAGCAAGCTCAACCCTTGCCCGCTCAATGCATGTTGTGACGTCTGGGGGCAATGTGGGACAACTCAAGAATTTTGTGGTATGTATAAAAGCCTGCCGTGCCGGTTGTGAGACCTGGTATTGGTGGAAGTATCTTGTGTCTTCCAGAGCTAACTTTTGTCGCAGTATGTGAAACCTTGATCCCGAAAACCTAGCGATGAGCTATGTAGTTCTAGAAAGTTAACAATAAGGAACCGGACTAACATGTTCTTATGTGGCAGACCAACACTAGCACGGGGGCGCCAGGAACCGCTCAACCAGGCACCAACGGATGCATCTCTAACTGCGGTACTGATATCGTGTTTAGTGATGCGCCCGCGGTTTTCCGTCGCATTGGCTACTTCCAGGGATATAATCTGGACCGCCCGTGTCTCTATATGGACTCTAGCCAGATCGACCCATCCAAGTATACACATCTGCACTATTCGTTCGCCACCTTGTCTCCCAACTATGAAGTACTCATCGGCAATCAGCTGAGTGCTTACGAGTTTCAGAAGTTCTTAGGCATCAGAGGCCCCAAGCGGATCGTGACTTTCGGTGGATGGGACTTTTCCACTAACCCACAGACGTACCAGATTTTCCGCAATGCCGTGACAGCATCGAACCGGGTGACAGTGGCAAAGAACATTGCCGACTTCATCAACAACAGAGGCCTCGATGGCGTAGATATTGGTAAGTAGCATCGCAGCTAATCTGCCGCATATCCCGCTTCGCTTCTTTCTATTAGATAGTGACTGATCATTATCTGGAGCCAGATTGGGAGTATCCAGGGGTAAGCATCCAATCCGACTACATATCTGTCTCACTTATAATAACGTTACTGATGGCCTATTCTCTCAGGCTCCTGATATTCCAGGCATTCCGCCTGGCACCAAAGAGGATGGCACCAACTATCTAGCTTTCTTGGTTGTACTCAGAAACCTCTTGGGTCCGAACAAATCCATTTCGGTCGCGGCTGCATCATCCTACTGGTATCTACGAGGATTTCCTATCGATCAGATAGCCGACGTGGTCGATTACGTGGTCTTCCTGACATATGATCTCCACGGCCAGGCAAGTTTAGATACCAGAGCTTTCTTCAAGGCGACAGACGTAGCTTACTGATATATATATCATAGTGGGATGCCGGCAACGCCTGGACCAATCCGGGATGTCCTACTGGAAACTGCCTGCGAAGTGGTGTTAATCGAACAGAAACCATCAACTCTTTGGTAAGTTCCCCTCTTTTGTCGCGTCAGCCTTTCCGGAAAGTGACTCACACTTGTCCGAATACACAGTCTTTGATCACCAAAGCAGGGGTGCCCTCTAATAAAGTCGTTGTGGGTGTTACCAGTTATGGGCGCTCATTCCAGATGAGCACACCAGGCTGTACCACTGAACTATGCACCTTCACCGGAACGGCTGCCAAATCGAACGCCGAGCCGGGTATCTGTACGGGGACGGCAGGGTTCCTCGGAGATGCTGAGATCGACGATATCGCCCAAGATGCATCTCGCGTCACCAAACAATACACTGACGCAGCGAGTGACACGGATATTCTTGTCTTTGACGAGATCCAATGGGTTGGATACATGTCCGAGGGCAGGAAGAAGACACGCTCAGCGTTGTACCAGTCCCTCAAGATGGGCGGCACGGCAGACTGGGCCATCGACCTACAGACCTATCGCGACGTGCCCAAAGGCCACAAAGGATGGAACAATTGGATTCTTACCATCAGAGCGGGCATGGATCCGAGCTACGAAGGCGACCGCGGAGGCAACTGGACTGACCTAGTCTGCACTGATCCGGTCATAACAGAGTCTCAGAGATACACCCCTGCAGAACAGTGGCAGATGCTCGATTGTCAAGATGCCTGGAACGACGCCACTCAAACGTGGAAAGACTTGTACAGAGGTGAAGGTGGCTCCAAGTTCTCTAGGATCATTTCCCAAATCTTCCGCTATCCGATCGCAGACTGCGGGCAACTCGATAACGGCGGTTGCAACTCATTCCAGCAGTGTAACATGGACGCTGGTACGGGCCCAGCTGGATCGCTGGTTTGGAACTCTCTCGTAACGACCCATATGGTAGGCCAGCCCATTCCTTTCACTTCGGTCATCAAGCCGTTACTTTTTAGGCGGGGCTATGCTAATGTTAGTTACCTACGGGCTCATAGATATACACAAATTTCCACGCCGTCTTGGGACAGCTGGCTACTCAAGTCAGTCTTCGGTTAGTTTCACTTTTCTCCACAACAGAGTTGATAGTCTTTGAACACATGCTAACCTGTACCTGTACCTCTGCTACAGTGAGTGAAAATGGAGCATGTATCGCGTTATTTGGAGCGGTATTCTTTACTAACCAAAGCTACCTCTGCGTGGCAGAATACCCATCGTACAAAGACCATTTCACACCAATACCAAAGGATTCCGATAAGCCGCTACAAATCCTGTTAGACTTCATCGGAATTTTCGGCACCATTGCCGGGGCATCTTATTTCAACAAGTGTGAGCTTCCCATGTCATTCTGGTCTCATCCACACAAGTAGGGGTCTTTCGTCATCTACTAATTTCAAAAACTAGTCCTTAGCGGATTGCCTTCTCGCGCTGCCTCAAGCGGTAATGCTAAGGATGGCACTTTGGCATTGATTGCTGGTGGCGTAAGTATTGCGAAGGACCTAGTTTCTGGGGACTCGGAGTAAGTTTTCTTCTTAGATCTCATGATACGATATACTTATTCGCCTTCAAAAGCGCCTGGACTGTCGAAGCTCAGGACGACCTCGAGGCATACCTGGGCCAGGTTATTTTTGCCTGGCAAAACGTGACAGAGATAACTCTTGGGCAGGTCTTCAACGGAGACGACGCCAACATTGACATCCTGGGTCGTATCATCGCCGGCGGCCGCCTACTTCCGGGGGCCTACGATGGCGGATCGAGCGGTGACGACACAGGCCCTCTTACGCCTCCCAACAGTACCAGCACAGAGCTTACTCTCACTGCTGAGAGGGCTTTCTGGGGCTTCACGATCCCACTCGGGTGGCAGCTCTCCGGGACCCACGGGTTTGTCATAGAGTCCGGTTTCAATTGCGATGCATCTGGCAACCCACTTTCCGATTACATGACTGACAGTGTGGAGAAGGCAACAAAATATTGCTATGCGCCAACGAACAAATTATACTACCTAGTCGCTGCCCAAGGAGATGGGGAATTTTGCACCGGCGATGGTGGTTGTGCCGACATCTTTTTCCAGTTGCCGCCTGGATTGAACCAACTAGATGGTAACGCCTATGGAAAGCTCACATTGAGCACACTCATAGAAGGGTATGCCTGGAACCCTCTTATTGCCTTGTGCTTCACCCCAGAACTCCAACACGGGAGCGACGTAGCAACCCAATGTCCCCAGACAGAGAGGCTTTTCGCGCAGTTGCTAACCTTATTCTTTGCACAGAGCGATCAACACATATCGAGCAAATAACAACAAGAATGGTGGTAGCCCCCCGGACATTGGCAACACGGCTACAATAGACGACTTTCTCAATGACGACATCACCACGGCGGGCTACGTCCGGCTGCCGGTGTGCTCAGCAAAGCTGGCCCATTACAACTGGGACCTTGCGCTCGCAGACGGCTCAATCTTGAAGGATCCCACATACCCTTGCATGCCAGCAAAGGGGGAGGATTACTGCGGCGACTCGACGTTCGAGGACCAAACGAGCGACGCGTCCCCCACGGTATCGGACTGTCTGCAGATCGCCACGAATATCGCGGTCGAAGGCGACTGGACGACTCAGACGACCGGTGGGCAGAGGGAACTGGTATCGTACGGTAGCTGCAAGTTTGGCGTCGAGAGGTCCGGGTCACTTAATGGGAATGTCAACTTCGTTGTTGGAAACCAGGACATCATCAATATCATCGCCAGCTCGGTCAACATGTTTGGGGGCAGCGGGCGTGTCGGCGCAAAGGGTACTATGAATTGTCAAGGCAATATCAAAGGACAAAGTGTCTTGTGGGGATTGTACTAATAGGAAACCTTTTTTCGGCTTACAGGCGTTGTATTTCTGTAAATTTACTTTTTTAGGCTCTATATTTAGCTACTACTGTCGAGGATGATACTGTTGTGTTATTGAACGATCTGGACGGAGAAAGAGATGAGGAGAACGGGGTTCACTTCGATGTAATATGTTGGCTTTTTCGTCGCGCATTCCTGTTAAGAGGGTTCAATTTGTAGCGCTGGCATGAATAAACAAGATTTTACCCTTCATTACTCAATCAGTAACAACTAACTATTAAAGCGGCCACCTTAGAAATACTTCGTGGTTACAAGATGGGATCAATGAGGCGTTGTAATTATTGCGTAGTAATTTGAAAAGGCATTGTTGGGATGAGCCGGCATTCTGGGCCCTATGCGACTGGCCCCCGCCAGTTTCGTTTAAAAACGTAATAATTTCGGTCTCAAGGCGATATGAATTCCTTGGCTATGTCATGGTTAACAAAGGATATCTACCACACGTGAAAAGCCCAATCCTGTCTTCTGCCTGTGGGTCGCAGTTGGTATGGGGGATTCTATTTTTGGATCCCAAAACCTCCGGTCTTGGAGGCTTCCATACCAACTCTTCAACATTTGTATGCAATATGAGATCTGTACCGGATGCGTTATCCGGGAACACAGCTGGGGAGGCTAGATCCATCCCTCACACGACACGCCCCTTGCAGTTGGCCATTGGCGTTGTGGTAATATAGCAGCACCGCTATAAGTATGGGTATTTCTTGAGCCATGGAAAGTGGTCTTCAAACAACTTTTGTCTGTTTTTGTTTTACGGTCTTCTTCCACATAGCTGCTTATCAGGCGGAGGTGGCCTTGCTTCCAACCACACGACTCAATGGTCCTCGATGCAAAAATAGTATATTGGACGAGGATACTAAGACCAAACTCAAGCAAGCCCTACTGGCGTAAAAACATGCCAATATAAACGAAGAAGACTGGCTGCACTGATGAACCGCACCCCTCGTCGGCTATCTAGCGACGGTAACATGAAAGAGAATCACCCATTCACTCGACGTGCGTCGGGTCGATCCATTTTACCGTGGTGGGCTTCTCAACAGGCTCGATGTCGGGCAAGTTGATGGCGACGGCGTCGGTATCGCTCCGCATCAGCACGCACTCGAGGGTCTCGTCGGCGCTGGCGTTGATCTCCTGATGCGGCACGTAGGGGGGCACGTAGATGAAATCGCCGGGGCCCGCCTCGGCCGTGAACTCGAGGCGCTCGCCCCAGCGCATGCGCGCGCGCCCCTTAACCACGTAGATGACGGACTCCAGGTGGCCGTGGTGATGGGCGCCCGTCTTGGCGTCCGCGTGGATGTGCACCGTGCCCGCCCACTAGAGAACTCGGAGTCAGTTATCACTATTCTGAGTAGATTTAGGAGGACTTTAGAAGCTTCCAGGCATTATATTGTCCCCAAAGGGAAATCTTCTGCTTGAAAAGTAGCCGAAATAAGAAGAAAATAACTCCGAGAACTCCTTACGATCTTCTGCGCCCCGACGCGCGCCAGGTTCACCGCTGCCGCACGGTTCATCCCCGGCGTTGGGTGCGTGTCGCTGTCTAGCGAGTTGCCGGGGATCACGCGCACGCCTTCGTTCTTCCAGCCGTCGGCGGGCGCCGGATGCGAGTGCGAGTGCGAGTGCGAGTGCGAGTCCGCATCCGTGCCGCACGCAGTAGACGACATTTCCGTGTCTTGTTTGCTGTGCTGGATAAATGTAGAGGGTAAATGGTAGATGGTAGATGGTAGAGGGCAGAGGGTAGGGGAAGGCGCGTAGTAAATTATTAGAGGGCAGATGAGGCAGACGATTCGTGATTCGAGACTATAACAACACGTCGATGTGAGCTTATGACTATGACTGGGTGAGTATGTGGATTGGATAGTGTCGTGTAAGTGAGTGAGTTCGGTACCGCAGGGAGCGCGGGCATTCATTGAGTAGGTCCTCAATTCCCCAATGGGGAAAGCCGGAATCTCCCGTTGAAGCGGAGTCGGGGGAATGGGGTCCAGAGTCAACCAGCGAGCACGTCAGCCCGTTTCGGGGTTGCATCATGTCTTCCCTCTGATTGACGAGTTTGGAAGCCTGATTAGGTACCTAGGTATATAGAAAGAAGTCTTTCGGTGTGCCATGGTGCATGAGACCTCTGTCAAAGAGATGGATGCCACGACGAAGACAAAAAGGCACCGCTACTACTCCTATAAGTGAGGTTCCCTATGATAAAAAGGAGTCTAATAAGAATCTACCTGTGCTAAGGAAGATCAGTTTGAATTTACATGCACGATGAAAATATTGGTTACTAATGGTTAAAGAGAAACGGTGAGGTTCTAGACCACCCAGACTAATTGAGTCGTGTTCAATTAAAACGGAATAGTAGTTCGGAACAATCATCTATCTCTAAGTAGATGGTGTCGTGAATAGGCGTGTATATTTATATATATTTATCGTGATAGGGCTCTAGAAAAGGAGAGAGAGAGAGAAGGCTCCTTTGGTATTTTATCCTGCCGGTTAGATATTAGATTGGCATATAAAGAAGGCCAAGTTATTTCTAGCGAGCCGAGTAGGAGAAGTACATCACTGTCATTGCCATCTTCTAAAGCTTTAATCTCATAAAAAATAATAGTTAATGATTTAAACTTGATGATATTTCAAAGTATACGTGATAGATAGACAGGACGTTCCAGTATAAATAGCCGTAATTATCATCTCCGTGGGTTATCTGCATCACTTTTGTTAGAAGTGACGGCCCATTGTGTAAATCAACCAGTTTTACCAACTTGTGTGCGTCCGCAGGCCGCCTGGTCTGTGTAAATAATGCATACTCTCTGCCTCCAAGAGGGGTCCAAAAAAAGAGAAAAAGAAACTGATGAAAACGAACCTCCAAATTAACCTGTGGCATAAAGTCGCGAAAAAGATGCACTCCTCGAAAAGGCTTCGACCATTGATTCCTGTATGGTCTGTTGATCAACAACGAACTCTTTGACTGATTTGCGCGCTCGTGGCCTTTTTGGCCGTTTATTGAAAACATAGAATATAATATCTGTCGCACGCTACAGCGCCACACTATAAGACTCCCGACCTCGGAGGCTTCCCTAGCCTCCTGTCTAAGACATACTGAGCCGTATGAAGCCTATTGGCGGAAGACCTACTCACCTGACCGGTGAGCGTTTCAGGGAGACAATAGAAGTTATCCCTTGGGAAGAAATAGACTAGAATGGAGGTCTATAGGTAGGGCAGGAATTCCTGACTGAAAGGAGGGAAAACCATGGGCCTTGAGACCCCGAGAGTATTATTAGTTAAATACGGTATACTGTTCCAAGCCCTCTATTAGTAAGCCCTTATCACAATATGAATAGGGATAGCGAATAATAGACTGCGAGGATGAGGCAAGTATCACGCCTTCCAGACGGCCTTCCATACTTGGTCAACTTTCTCTCATGACCTGGTAGGAACTGGTGTCTATGTAGAAATATATGTAGATGTTTATTTTTATAATATCGTAGCGTTGGCATGCACTGATAGGGTATTGGAGTAGCTCATAACATCATATGCAATATTCGGACTTGAACAACATGTTAGGGACTCGGTTATGCTAAATGTAACTATGCCCGAGGGGTAACATTTGTTTCCCATTTCTGATATCAGATCGCGGCGTCACCAACAACCGTTCTCATTCCCGGTGATCCCTTCCCTAAGTTGGTTTATGGAGCTAAGCCAGCGAGACGAACGCAATTGCAACGACAGAAAATTGGCCGGGACGAGATTGAAGACTGTCTATTCCTCTGGCGGCTTGGGGAACCCATCCTCTTCCCCTCTGGCCGGTTTTTGAACTCCTAGCGACCTAAGACGCTGAGAGAGCAGACTCTCGGCGACAACTGGATTCCCGTTGATGAGACCGGCGAATGCGTTGCCACCATACCCGACGTCCCCCTTATTTAACTTATTATACTGATCAATCTGGCTGTCGTAGACTCCCCAGTTCGATCCGTTGCTAGAATCCCGAGTTGTCGGGCGACTGGTCTGAGGTGACCCTGGGGACTGCGGATTGTAGGCTCCTAGGATGCTGTTCCCGTCTTCCGTCGGCCTTCTCGTCTGCTTCGCCGAAGCTCTGAGTGGGATAGGTTCTACTGGCGTGTGATCCCTGGCGGAGCTATGCACGAGGGGGTGACTTGGGTTTGGCGACGCGAACGCCTCAGCTACGTCGAACGCACGGTTTGCTCCACTAAAATAAAATCCCGAACTGCGTCGCCTACAGGCCGCGTCGGCGGCTAGACTGGCCCCAGGGCCTGTGCCACTAAAGGATGGTGGGTGCATAACCCGTATGGCCTTGTACGGAGTAAACCTAGGTTCAGGAAGGGTTATTTCATTTTGCAGTTTCTCCTTCCCATCTGGCACGCGGTTGGCAAAGACGACCCGAATGTTCTTGTACAAATAAAAGCGACCCCTTGAGGGGCAACATATATGCAGATGGATGAGATATCTCAGAATGGGGCGACCTGCCGAGGAAATGCCTTTCAAGTCAGGCATATTATCAATAATTGGGCCATTAGAGTAGCAGCGCTGGCGCACAAAAGTCTTGGTGCCGGGTTCCATCCCGGCCAGATCATACGGAACTAAGAATAATTTGACTGCCGTCTTATTCGGATTTTTGATAATTACCTGAAGCCGCCCCTTCTCCGGTATCCGGTAACTTCCGCCCGGGGGTGCCCGTGGCGACCCGGATCTGCGTTTAGCTCTGTGTGCTTTGCGGGCGTCCTGACTGGAGGTGCTCGCTTCAGTATAGGTATTATCCTGCGCATCTGCTTCTGCCGTTCTTTCTACGGCCCTACTCTGATGTTTCCTCTTTGACCGAGCATCATCCCCCTGGTTTGGTAAGCCATTCTCCAAGTCGATCTGCCCCACGTATGGACTCGGACCGTCGCTTTCCTTGGACGGAACGTGTGATGAGGTGCCATAACTGTAGAAGACGGCGGGGAAAGGTAGTGTCACGTGAGGAGGGCACCGAAGATTTGATTTACACTTGCCCAGGCCGAGGACGCCAATCTGAGCTAGGAAATCGAGGGGCTTCGACGGCGTCGTTGACATGCGACCGCGTAAGATGCTTTCTTCGTAGGACCCGACCATGGATGCATGCTGGAGCGGAGAAACGTCGGAATTGATGGAGGGCCGACGGGATTGAAGAAATGCTGGTGTCTGGGGGGAGGATGCGGAGATTTGGAGGTTGGATGTTGTGGTCAGAGACCGCCGGGGCTGATGCGCCTGGTAAGGAAAGGTTCTCTCCTGGCGAAGGAATGGGGCCTGTCTCTGTAGTGGGCTCGGGGAATAGGAGCCCGGAAGAGGCGACATCACGGTATGCCGGCGCTGTTGTCTAGGCAGGCTAGAGGCGAGATCCATACCGTCAATTGGGGAAACCAGATCGGCCTCATCGTTGCTCTCTGACTGGAACAGGGGGCTTGTTGGTGGCTTGTAGACGAAGCTCGTCGAGATGGAGGAAGACAGAGAGGAGAGAGCGGATCGCACTGCATCGGACCGTACAGGTGGAGGCTGTCTCTTTTCAAAGTTTAGAGGCGTAAAGTCCCTTGGGGGCGAAGTGGCGATCCATGAATGGCCGGCATCAGCCGACTCCTGGCTCGTTCGAGTTTGGGCTCGGCGCTGAGAAGAGCTTGCATCTGGTGGTATCTCGCCGTGGGTGAAATCACCACTGTGCAGTGCTGACCGAGGTCTCTCGATCCTCATCCCATCCTGGCGCCTCCTCTCATCGTCCGATAGAGTCGTATCTTTTTCGGGGGTTATCGTTGGAGGTGGTAGTAGTAATGGCGAGGTGGTCGCGGCTACGGGCGTCGGGCTGTGAGTAGCAGAAATAAGCGATTGTTCTTGGCCCCATACGGAGTCGAAGCGCTGGCAAGACACGGCTCCGTCAGTACCATGTTGAGCATATATTTACGACGAGACAAACGGAGACATAGACACGTGATGACAAAGCGGTGGGAAGTGCACAAACGTATAAGTTAGGGAGCCATGAAGGGCTTTCCCGCCTCTTCAGTCTTTCGATCAGTTCGGCGCGGTCTGTATATGTGTAGGCGGCCGAGTTTGTGCTGTTGTCGCGGCCCGAGGGTTTGACGGGAGGCGGCGGCGGTGGACTGTCGAGAACGGGGCCCTCGCAGAGCTCGGTTCTTATGCTCTCTTCAGACGGTTTCCGGGGCAGTGGTTGTGAAGGACGGTGGTCGTGATAGTGATGGGCATGGGCATGTAGACGACGGCGATGCTCTATCTGGTCGAGTGGCGAGGGCATTGCGGGCATGGTGCTCTCGCTCTCGCTCTCGTTCTCGACATGGCCGGCAGCGGACTCCCTCCGCTGTAGATGCCTGTCTAAGTCTTGCTGAAAGATGGGCATGCCGCATTTGCACGTACAAGATGTCACGAGGGGGTCGATGATGAAAGCGGCTATAACTACTTGGTACGGCTTCTGGTCATAATACGGCGAATAGACTCAAACAGCAGCACCGCCCGCCGACTAGGCTCGTTCGCTAGTAAACTAGTTAGCCGAGTAGGCGGCGTATAGCGAAGGCTTCTCTCCCCGTCGTCGTCTTTGGCTGGCTCTTTATATGACGCTTTAGTGATGCCAAACTGCCTCCGACGGGGCCAAGAACAGTACGGACGTGGACGGGGATCATAGGCTAGCGGCGGGAGATGACCTGATGGTTAGCGAGCGTTAACAGGCTGCTGGATGTATCGATATCACACAACTCATTTGGACATTGGATCAGTACTCTGTCGGTTTTACGAGTCGGACGGGTTTATATAATAAAGTAGAGTGGACGCTTGCAAGTGAGTCTACAGTATTATTGATGATGATATGTAGATGGGTAGGGTAGAAGTTGATAGACTACATGTACCTATGTAGGTACCTACCTACTAGTAAGTCCCTAGGTAGTAGATAGTGGATTATTATAGTGGGTATATGTACATATTCAGGTGCTGTGTACAGCATATGTACCTATGTAAGTACCTAAGGTATAGATATGCAACCACTATAGCTATAGTATAGACGGGGGATAAGTTGGAAGTACATATATACATAAGTGCCTCAAGATGGTAGGTACATTAGTAGGTACTACTATAATGATATACAGTGGACCCATACAGCATCTTTTTCCCCTTATCATTCAGTACCTCCTACCTACTATGTACTGTACATACAAATACGGTTGTCATAAGTAAAGAACCCGCTGTTCCGTGCCGCTTTGTAAGGCAGCCGGAACACTTGGAGCTCCAACTGAGATATATATACGACGGCTAGCCAACATCGACATGGCGCCAAGCAAGAAGCGGCCGATGGAGGGCGACGATTCGTCCGGTCCCGCCGCGAAGAAGCACCGCAAGGGTTTCCGTGTTGGTCCCGAAAACCTGCCCGACGGCCCCTGGAGACGGAAAGGTAAAGAGATGCTTGGGTCTGGGTTTTTGGTTTGTCTCGTATAGCTAATCTCCGTGCCCAACGATAGTCGACAAGATAAAGAAGGACCTCATACACAAGGCGAAAGTAAAAAAGGCGTACAAGAAAATCAAGACAACAGAGCTTGCCGCCGCCTCTTCCTCAGCCTCGAAACCTGCCCCCGCAGACATCACTTCCGGGTCTGTCACCCTCGTGAACACGAACAGGAAAGGCGATAGGGACAAGAGGGACCATGGTAAGGGGATCGATGGAAACGAAGGCGACAGTGAAGGTGAGGGCAGAGGAAACGAAAGGGACGGCGGACCAGAACTGCCCTCCCCACAAGTCCACCCCCAGCGCCAAGCTATGCTCGACGACGGCGGCGGCGGCGAAGGCGGCGGGGCGGAAAAAGCGCCACACGGCATGAGCGAGGAAGACAACGATCGGCCATTTGAAGATAGACGGGGACAAAGGCAACGAGAACGGCCGAGTAGGCACAAGAGGAAACCTGGATACTTCGACAAGGCCCTAGCAACAGCCGAGCGCAAGAAGGCTGACGCGGCTGGGCGGGCAGCCGAGCACGAGCGCAACGAGGCCGAGAGGCGCCGCAAGACGGAGGAGCGCGAGCGCTTCCGCCATGCCATGGCCAAGGCACGGAAGCCCGGGCGAGACGGCCAGCGTCGCTTGGGTCGCGAGAGTGGGCTTCTGTTGGAAAAGGTGAAGAAGATGGTGGGCTGAAAAACAAAGATATGCAAGATAATAATAGGGGGGGGGGGGGGCGGATATCGGGGAAGCAAAAGGGATGACCGAAGCCGGGAAGAGTGGCCGTGTCCGGTTCACGAACCTATCGCTAACGGAAAATAATAGGCTACCTTCGTAGGATACGTTTGACGATGCCCGAAATGGTACCCAAAGTCGTGTACTGGTCCCTGCACCAGGCGCGGAATTTAATGGACTTACTTCATCCTCTTTAGCACGCTTCGAACGCTAGTAGCCAAGGCTCGTTTTACGTTGTTCTACGCTTACGAGGTCGGATATCATGTGTCCTGTGAAGGAGCAAAGAGGACGTGCGACATGGGCCAAATCACCCACCCGCCAGGTGTCAAACCACTTGGTTAGGCGGTGAAAAAGGGTCAGCTTCCCTTCTACAATCTTGCTGTGGCCTGTGTTTCGTCAAGAGACTGGCTTATGGAGCTGCAACGGCCTCGCATTCTTCCAAGTCGTATATCCCAAGCATACATGGTTATATATAATACATGTTCTATCTTAGAAACGCCAACGAAGAGGATAAAGCAGAACGTACAAACAAGCAACGATATGATTTATTCATTACCGGGTATCGCATTTCAAATATAAACGCGCTAGCAGCCGTAATTCTAGGGGGTAGGCAGATAGCTTCCCCCCCCTCCCCCCCCTTCTTCCTGAGACACATACAAATGTGTTGATGTGTTAGGTATGTATTAAAAAAAGAACCGAAAAGAAAACGGGCTCGTAAGGAGTGTCTATATATAAATAAATATAACCACCCTCGTATTTATCCCTTTATCGCGAGTATTTGCGGTCCGGAAGTTCCGTCCTGTGGCTTTCGAGAGGCGCCGGCAACTCGTACGCCCACTGTATACTTGGGTCCATGAGCTCCTTCGGAGGTTCTGTGCCTGGCAGCTCTCCGCCTTGCACGGGCACGATGCCGTCCTGGTGCCCCGACAGCTCGCTCCGCCAGGTTCCGTGCATCTCGTGGGTCTTGGCGTAATTAGGGTATGGGTGCGGCGACGCCGACGGGGAACGGACCGTGGCGCCGCTAAGTAAAGAGTCGGGCGAGTACGCGTATCGGGCGGCGTGGTGGTCCTTGGGCCAGGGCTCCGGCTTGTACTCGGCAATCTCGTCTTGAACGCTGTCATTAGGCGAGGGTCGGTGTCCCGGATGAGGTGTGTCGGCGCGCGCACGTCTGCTGCGCCTCAGTAGGAGAAAGGACATCATCCCGATCGCCGCGAGGCCTACGGCGCCCCCAACGGCGCCCCCGACGATGACGCCCGTCGAATGAGGGTTGCTCGGCACCGCGTGCTGTGTGGGTGCAGGCGTCGACGCGGTCTCCTGCGTCATGAAAATAGCTTCTACTTCGGGGCTGTCCCAGGGCACCGACTCCAGGTTACCGCCGTCGTACCACGCCTTCACTATGGCCGGGCTGTCGTAGGCGGGGGCATCTGGATCGTACGAATCCGTCCACTTCAACTCGGTCATATCGAGGATGCCGATGCCGTACGTCCATGGATCGGCTGTCGTTGGGGCGGTGAAGGTCCTGTTTTCGTCATCCACGCCTCCCATGCTCAGCATCTGTCGCTGGCCCTCGCCGACGATGGCGCATTGGTGGTCCGATCGTGGAGGGGCGTCCTCCGGGCCCTTGAAGAAGACGAATCCGGGGAGGGAGAGTACATAGACTTCGGGTGACGTGTCGCGGAGCTGGTCCGATACGCCGCCGTAGAGGAAACTGTAGGTCGGCGTCAGCACATTTAATCTAATCTGGCCCTTGATATAGCCTAATGTAATTCAACCTGAGCTAAGCATGAATCTGCATCTGCCTGCACATCGTCGGCCTGAGCTTACATTTCATAGGTGCCGTTGGGTCCGGGCACCCCGACGCTGCAATGCGATTCAATAGTAGGTGGCTTGATGCCCGACGTCGCTTGCTTGTACCATTTGTTGGTGACGGGATCGACCATGCTGATGTGATTCCAACTCGTCTCCACGATCGTCTCGTTCGTCGCGTCCACGGGGGTCTCGGCTCCCCCAAGGAATAAGATCATGCCGTTGGCACCAAAAGGCACCGACTCAGCCCTCGCATTCAGGCTAGTCCCATACCCACCGTATTCCGCCGTTGTCCGGTTGTCCCACTCGCCCGTTCGGAAATTGTACGAGACGAGACCCGGCGTTGCGTATCCCGGGATCTTCTTGTCGACGGAGCCGTCTGACGACGTTGTCACGGCGCCGCCAAGCGCAAAGCCTACGTCCTGGGTCTGTGTGAAGGCTGTACCGAACGTGCCTTTCAATTTTAAGAAGTCGGCGAAGTCCCGCTGCGTTACCTGTGTCCACGAACCGCCTCCCGAACCGTCCGCCATAAATCGCCAGAGTTCCTGGCTCGGTGATGAGCCGTTTGAGGTGAAGCCACCCCATGTGTAGAAGCTGCTCGTCGAGGGGTCGGTCCAATGCGTCTGTTTGTTAAGAAGCGGTGCCGCCTTTGGGATCGAACGAAACTGGACTGTTTCGTTGGTCCACTTTTCCGTCAAGTCGATGGACCATGTGGTGTTGACTACAAGACCAGTCAGTCATTCTGATAGGGCAAGGTAACTTCCTAGAGCTCAGGAGGAGAGAAGACCAGAGCATGAGAATGGGAATGTGAGAATGAGGATAAGATAGAATGGAAACAGGAACACATGCCATCGTAAGCAGGGCTGTCGGCGGGCGCGCTGTTGTTGACCCGTTCCGTGATCTGGCCGCCATCAATGTAGACGTAGTCACCCAGCACGGCGACGGTATGGCACCCACGGCGAACGAAGTCGTGGGCGCTGGGGATGCCGTTACCATCGGTGCCGTCGCGAGTCCCGAGCTCCGTCGCAAGCCCCGGTCTCCCCAGCGCTCCCCATACCGCGAGAAGCACGAAGAAGGGGGAACATCGGCCCTTCATTTGGGGGATGAGCTCGAGGAATGGGCAAAACGCACACTTTCACCATAGCCGAGCCTCAAACATCATGGAAGAGGCCGAGACGGTGAGAGAGGGTCAAGGGCGACGTGTGCGAGATGGGGGAAGTAAACACAGAGCCGAAAATGGAGCCTTCAATATTAATGGGCAGATTGATTAGGTGGGTAGATACGCCGACAGACTGACAGACTGACAGACTGACTGGCTTAGTCAACTGTGAGACAGAAGAAGGGGAAGGAGAAGAAGAAGAAAAGGAAGAAACAGAAGAAGAGTGAGACAGAAAGTGGGCTCGGATTGGTTCGAATTGGCGGCACTACTGCACATAAGATGTTGAGGTGTCAGACAGCCTGAGATAGGTAGGCAGTCTACTAGGTATTATCGAGATGGATGGAATGGAGATCCTGTACAGAATGGCATCTCCTCCTCCGTCCAGTCTCACGAGTACCTATGTAGTTATAGGCTATCTATCTACATACGCATACGACGTAGGTACGGTACCTGAGGCAGGCTGGTCTTGTGAGAGTGTAAGTGTAAGTGTGTAAGTGTATACTGTAAGTGTAAGTAAGTGCCTGGCGGCGGCCACGAAGAAGGGAAGATGCAGCCCTGTCCAGCCCAGCCCTCCCATGCCAAATCCGACTCGAATCCACCGGTTTACCTATAACTATACATACCTACCTACCTACTTTATGCTGCTGTGTGCATACCTAGGTTACTGTAGTAGTTAGGTGCTCGATCGATCCAATGCCTACCTATACCTACCCGAACACTCGAGTCCTACACTAGTTACCCGGGTACTGCATTTTGGCCCCCGTCAGCAATTCCCATCGCTATTATCAATCCCCCCCCCCCTGTCGTGACTTGTTACTGTCACATTGCCTCTCTCTCTCTCTCTCTCGCAATGTTTCTACCAGAATGTCGGGCTTGTATAGCGATATGGGGATAATTGGACCGTTCCGAGTCTCTATCTCCAGCATATCATAGCACAGCAGTACAAAACCACTTTGCGCAGCCGAATCATTCGGGCAGGAGGCTGCTTTACACCGTGTATAGGTAGATACTTAGGTAGGCTGCCTGGGTGGATAATGAAGGTATGTATGTACTTACAGTACGACGTAGGAACCATACATGGGAGAGCAGTATGTAGGTAGCCCGTCAAATGAAATGAGTTGTCAGTGCCGCAAGCGTCCCGCCCCATCTACATAATATTACTTGTATATGTATGCGTCGGTAGGCTAACCTAACCTAACTACTTGCCACCTATGTAGGGTATTACTTGGAATCCTTCTACCTATGTATATGTGTAGGTATGCATGACTATAGTTACTACCTAGGCTGTCTAGGTCAGAAACATACTGTAGGTAATATGGTAGCTTGCTCGCACAACCAAGACACACGCGGCTTGGCGCTGATCATCTCCCCCCGCGGACCGCCAGACAGAGGGCCAGACTTCGGAAAGGAACCAAGGAGCGCTGCCACTACTTACGACTGAGCCACAGTGATTGCCGCTAATTGGCCTGGTTGCCAAACACAGTATTTGGATTAGGTAGGGATCTGACCCGAGTACCTACGTAGGTACTGTACCTTATGTATAGCAGGAGGTATTGACCAGAGAGAGTACTACATATGTAGGTAACCAGAGCAGGCGCCGAGCGGCAAGACTTCTGTTCTCTTAGCGTCTTAGCGCAGTCGTCTCCTCTGTTCCTGTTCCTGTTCCTGTTCCTGTTCCTGGCTGCTTTGCTCCATAAGGCTTGACTGGATTTGTCACACGTATCTCGCATTTGCCGAATAAGCGCGCTGATCCTCATCATAGCTGAGTGGTCCATGTTTCAACAGTCGCGATACCTGCCGTAGTGTGAGAGCCTCGCCTCCTTCCTTTTGTTCCTTCGTTGTTTCGTTGCTTTCTCCGGACATTTGACATTGATGACTCTCGTGTGTTTCGAGCCTTGTCTTGTCTTGGAGACGGAGGAGCAGATGGAGGAGGAAGAGGGGTTTGGGGTTTGGGGTTATGCGAGTTCGCCGATGGCTCGCATATAGATAGCACACCGTTACTTCGAAGGATTGCACCGGTATACCTACAGTACTGCTGTGGCCAGAGCGGAGATCACGCCGACGAGAAGAGGTAGGTCGGTATACCTGCACGGCCGACGGCTCAACTGATTTGCCAAGTACTCGTCCACAACCTGCTTCCCACCCTACCTACCTTCTGCCTACCTTCTGCCTACCTTCTGCCTACCTACTATACTATTACTTACTACTTACTGCCTGTACCTACGACGGACGGAACACCGCTGGGGGAGCCACGCACATGCAATGCGCGCCAACACCAATGCCCAATCGCTGGCCCGCGATACCGAAGTGCCATGCAGAAACGCTGCGTTACACGTGCGGTTGTGAGCAACCTGCACTCTGCAAGGATATCATCCCCAATGAAACCCTCCCCCTTCTGCAAGAATGCGGCGTCATGGTGCAACGAGCATACTTAATGGGCCTACAGAACGGAAGGACTCCAAGCCGATGCTGTTGACGGGCAGATAGTCGATGTCATACAGTAGGTAGACAGATGGAGCAGGCTGTACGGCTCGCCACAATAGCTTCCAAGCTTCTACCGTGGGCCGCCGGGTGTGTATGCGAACCACTCGTTTAGAGCGACGAGAGACGAGTGACAAGTCGCGCATCTTGGAATGACCTGTTTTTCTCTTCAATGCCACTCGAGAAGCCAGGCCGGCTCCGGCGGTCTGGAACCATCTGCCATGATGAGCCACCTAATGTCGGTAGGAGTCGGTGATTAGACATATGTAGGTAAAAGCAGGCTACCGTCGACGCGGGAAGCAAGAAATGTGTGACAATGATGGCTATATCTCGAGAAAACGGCAAAGAACCGGTCCATCCGGGAACGTGTTCCAGAAGCCGTACCTACATACTGCCCTGGCATCACAGCCTTACCAGCTGAATTCTCGCCTTGTCAGGGCCACCAATAAATAAATAAATAAATAGGCTATAGCCAATTTCGTAGACACGCTACAAATATCGTATAACCCACCTAGAACTGGCTGGCTAGGTTTTAGAATCTTTAATTCGTGTCCAGGAGTAACTATGGTATCACCGCACCCTCGAGAACAGGCTGCTTCTGCACGATGCCATATGGCAGTATCTGGTTTGGCAGTACTTCTGTCATTATCTAGGCACGATCTTCTCTTGAGCTGGATACGTCAGGTCATTTTGTCACTGTAATCCTCCGTGCTTGTATTCACCGTTGAACCCCTGGATGGGCGGTTGTACCGTTGTATGAAGTCCTACGCTAGACTAGGTACATACCTACATAGGTAGGTAGTTAGTTAATTAGATTGATGGTCAATAATCAATAATTAAGCACGTAAACCCGACTTAGCTTCTCACGCCTTGGCGAGCGGGCTTCTCCCAGCAGCCCAGTTCTTGCCTCCCTGTAAATGAGCAGCTTGAGAGTAGGTACAGCATAGGTAAGGGGGGAGAGAGCATCGTCATAGATCATACCTACACACATACCTACCTCTTGGATAGGTACATAACTAGTTAGAATGCGTTAAACTCAATTCAGTCCCCTCACTCAGCCCTACATTTGGTCTGTCAGGGGGAGATCAAACGATCGCGTGTACGGACATTTTACTAGTCAGATTCTTAATCTCCAGGGTTGAGATGTTAGCACTACAGTTGGCCTCGGAAGCCGGCAATTACAAAACCCACACGACACATGCGGAAAGGCACAGTACCTAGGGAGATTGGTCATCATGCGCGGAGTGAGGCTTCCTAATCTACCGGTAAGTAGTTAGACGATGCAGTGAAGAACACCTGCCAGGCATCTCACAAACGTAGCCAGTAATTAGTCGTCTTCTGAAAAAGATGACTCCTACCTGTAACTCAGCACCCTTTTCCTAGGCCACGAAATACCCATGTCCCACATGATTATTCTGCATCGGAGACAGGTCAAAAGGCTTCGCATAGGTAGCCCTGCAGTACTCGCAAGGACGAGGACGGCAACTTACAATATCGCTATGCAGTGACTAGTAGGGGACATCTCTGACACCTACTTCGCAAGTTTAGTACTCAACGCGATGAGAAACGGTTCGTCGTAAACAAGGTCGCGGTGTCGGGAACTACGTTTTTTTTTTTTTTTTTTTTTTGGTGGGTTGGGTTTATCCTACAACTTAAACCTCGTGCACGAGTATGTCACCACTACTATCACTCCACGTCCGTCGGCGTCGGGATACCTATTATCCACTCATTACGGCTTATGGACTAAATCAGTAGCCTATAAGTATCTAGTGCTCCTTGTAGAATGTATCTACATAGTACATCTTTTGGCATACTAGAGCGTAGCAGTGCACATACGGCGACTCACGAGATTTATACGCGAGTAAGAAGGAAGGGGAAGAACGAGTTGACTGAATGTCCTATACATCAGATAGATGTCTGCAGCTCTTAAGCGGAATATGTAGGATATCCCTATCTCCGATTCAACGACCATCGCTGGCGTTGAGGGACGTACCGCCACCCCCTCGTGGGCCTCGGGTTAGCGATTTCCACATCGTTCAGGGAAATTGGGCGCCAGAAGTCGTACAGCGAGACAGAAGCAACCGCATAAGGGGGTAGTTGGCCAACAGATCGACGTGAGGGGCCAAGACGAACCATACCACCAAAACTATGCGTGTATGCGTATGCGCAAACTTAACAGCAGACGAGTAGAAGAGTTGCGCTGAGCCTTAGTTCGTAAGATTGCTGTCATTTGCCTATCTATCTACCACCAGGGTCCCCTTCTTTTTCCTCACTGTAGCTTGTTGGTTCGCTGTCCAATAATCACCCAATATTTGACGGGAATGCAGTTTGGATGATAGGCTTCACTGAAAATAGATATGGTGTGGGATAGCAACACATCCTAATTGGCAAGGATGTGTCAACCATCACAGGAGTGTAGTACTATCGATCCAAAATAAGACTGAGAAAAGGTAAAGAGAGATACCCGCCATGCTTTGAAGGGATATCATCAAATTTCCCAATGTAAATACAGAGAAAGTCCAAACCGGGACACCTCCCACGAATAGAAAGCTCACGCGGATCCCATAAACCCTGGAACCGCTCGTCAACGAGTGGGACCGGCATTTTGAAGCAAACCCTAGGTCCCAATAATAGACCGTAAGCAATATCAACCTGCCAATTAGAGTAGATTTGGACTGAGTTGTGTAGTCAAAGACTATTCCGTCTGTTGGTATATGTACAATGCCTGGTGGGGATATTGACCCGGGATGCGATTGGCACTAAGAGAATATACTGTGGCTGTTCTCGATAATAAATTGGACTGCGATGGTCTTGGCCTGCGTGTCTGTCATCTCTCGTTCGATATTCGTATCTCTCATAATCGTCGGAGCAAAAACTACGGCCAAATTTCTTGGAGTCATCTGACTGGATTAGTGGAGTTTACGTTGTGGTGTCATCTCAATAGCTTACAAGGTTTTCGCTTTCTCTCGATGCCACACGAGAAAGATGGAACATGAGAAATTCGAGGCAATCCTTATGCTGCCTTGGCAGTTGATTGAACACATTCTGGAGATGGTCGCACTTCTCCGAATCGCTGGTGAGCGCTATATATGTCGTTAGTACTAGATAAGCCGAGGTCTCAGAAATGAGGGATTGATTTAGCCATGCTCACCATTCGTCTCCAGTACGCGGTCGTAGATATCGTATGTTAGTAGCGGTGTAGGGAGTTTGCGGAAGTACTGCTTGAGTACGCTGGTGACCGCCGTTATGTCCATGTCTGGGTCGGAGATGTCGTAATTCTCATTCTTGTCGAAGCCTTCTTGGATGCTCTTGACCTGTGAGTTTCCGCCAGTTTTGCGGTAAATACCCTCCATTTCCATGCCCCTCAGTTCAACTTCCTCAATACATCGCGTTACGACAGATGGGATCTGTCTGCGTTCATATTCGGCCCGATCTGCAAGCTCCGAGCCGAAAAGAACGTGCGGGGGTTCAGCAGCCGTTGGCGTAGATACATTTGTAGCCACGCCCTGCTTCGGCATAGTTGGCGCCTTTTTGAAGCCAAAGAATCCTTGGCGACCGGCATCCGCCCGCTGACGGTTAGAATTATTAGGCGGAACATGCGAAACGGGCGACTCGACTGGTGTGACAGTCATATTATACGGGAGACCTATGTTCTCACCGGCCATACCTTGGGGATGGCGCTCTGGCTGTTGGAAAGCGACAACCGTTCGGTCGACGCCTTTAGCAATGTTTTGTGCGACGGCCTTAGAGCCCTTCTTCCATTTAGTAAAGTTCTTCTTGCCGATCTTGATCACGGTTGGTCGGGCCTCGAGGACCGGCTCTTCGTGTTCCGGCGTAACAATCGTGGTTCCGGTCTGGATGCTCGCAGTGTCATGACTGACGGAGTGATTGGAAGCGCCCTTAGTGTGATTATAGATGCCGAGCCCATTCGCGTGTAGCCGGGCATCCGAATGATTTTTAAACCTCTCTTGAATCTGATGGGTGATGTCGTTGTTCAAGTCCGCCAATTGTGCGTTCTTAGAGACCAGTTGTTCGAACTCGACGCGAGCACGATCCCGATCAGCTATTGCTCGATTCTTCTCTTCAATCAGTTGATCTCGCTCAGCATGAAGTTGCTCGAGGCTCGCCACCATAGACTGCTTTAGCTTCTCTAGCCTCTGAACAAAATCCTTGATAGCTGATTCCTCTAGATCGCGCGGGTCGACAGGCTTCTTAGTTTCCTTGGCCCTCTCTACGTACCCTGCAAGCGCTTCTAATTGGCGGATCATGAGTTCTGTTTGCGTGTCGAGCACTGAGACCGTTTTACGTTTCTCTTCAACCTTCTGTGCAAGATTCCTTAGGTCTTTTTCGTTGCTGAACTGTCGTTCAAGCTCTGCCACTCGTTGCTCAGAGGTTCGGAGGCGTCTTTTAAGTAACGCGGGATCGTCGCCCGAGGTTAAAGATAAGGGGCTAGTGATGTCGTGGCCGGCGCCGTTGACTGAGTCCTCGACTATAGGCGTCTTCGGCCAGCGTGGCGATGCAGTTGTACGCGTAGTTTCGCTGACGCTTCGAGCATGGCCAACTCGAGGGGGCGCGCTCGACTCCGTACTATTGGTGCGTCCGTGACGAACAGCGTTAGATACACGGCGAAGGATGGAGGATGAACCTTCATCTGTGCCTAAAATACGAGCCATATCCTCATCCATACTAAAATCACCACCTGCGCTCCATCTGGGTAATTTTGGTGATGATTTATGCTCGACTCCTACACCAGGAGGCTCCTGCACCACAGAGTGTCCCGGGGGTGCCGGTGGAGCTCTTGGGGCCATATACGGATCACTCGACTTCGGATCGGTCACACCAGGCCGGCTGAAGCCATTCACTAAAACGGCTATTAGTCTTCATTTTCAAATAGAGCTAAGAAGATAAAACTTGCCGCTTCTTGACACCGAGGGAGGGAGCTCCTTTCGGGCAATAGGTCTGGAGACGTTACTCGGCGTTGTTGCCAAAGGATCAACTTGTCGACTTTCATCTTCTTCTCGCGGACGTACGTCCTGCGAGCTACGTGGAGTGTTCGTTCGATCACTAGAATAGAGCTGCTGGGTCGATTCGCTGACAACAGTCTCTTTGTCGATCTGTCCAGAGCCGCTGTCCTGTGAGTCAATCGATTCTTGCAAAGAATTAGACTGTTGCGAATTGGTTCTGGTATTCAGTTTCCTACTCTTAGGGGCGTCTTGTAGTTTGAATTCTTCAGACTTCCCGTTAACGGGCGTCTGGGACCTATCGTCACTGCCAATAGACGACGCCTTAGATGACCCATTCTTGTCAGCCTTGGACGACTTGGACAGTTTCCTGCCTAGGCTCTTAGAAGGAAGGTTGTCATATTCTGACGAAGCTTGGCGACCCTTCTCCTGGAAGGCAATATGCGGCGTTGATGACTGGGAATCGGGTTTCCTTTCTGGTTGCTTTGGGACACTAAAATAGTCCTTATCTTTGGTCCTCTTATTCGTATCCGCTAGTGCCTCGGACGTGAGCCTCGGCGTCGCGGAGGGAGCCGGGCTTGGATCTAGTGCAACTGGGATGAAGAAGCTCTGGTCATCGATCGAGGCACTGCTAACATCGCCTCCCGAGAAGAGTGCCGAGTTTCGGTTAGGGCGATAGGTGTGAGAAGGTAGAGAGAGGCCAGAATGGTCAGACGGGCGTTCAGGCGATCGAGCCGTTCGTGAGCTGCTCAGTAAATCAGAGTCGGCGCGAGGATACGACGGTCGGGGCCGCGGTGAGAGTTCGGTAGGGAGCTCCGAAGGCGTGTCGGATTCCGGGTCCACACGGTCGTTAGAGAAAGCGTTCGGTGGTATGGCGTTAGGAGGAAGTGCAGGCAGAGATTTCTCTACCATGGACGATCCATCCTTCTCGCGGGCCTTTGCTTGGGCAGCCTTGGATTTTTTCCTACGTCTTGCCATCAGAGATTCATGACAGGTCATACAAAAAATGCCCTGGGATGTCTTCGCATAGCGCAGGTTTTCGATCTTCCTCTTGCAATTCCTGCATCGAAAGCAGGCAGCGCAAAAGGCCTGGTCGCCGGTCAGGATTGCGAGGTCCTCGATCTTGTCGCCGCACGCACTACAGCTGTATGTGCAGTTGTTGCATATCAGGGATCCGTCGCCGAGAAGGAGTAGGTTTGCATCTGAGTCGAGCAGCGTGCCGCACGTATTGCAGCGGAAGCAATTGAGATGCCATCGGTTTCCGGCTACACCAAGGTTGTTAGACCCCGAGCGGGTAGAATGGCCCTGCAGCGTTTGGGGGGAAGAGGGAAGTTGACAGGGAGATTGACGGGGAGGTTGAGGGCAAGGGCGAGGGCAAAAGAGGGAGAAAGGATGAGGACGAGCGAGCATGTGCGGCATGGCATGGCACAATGGCCGGGTAGAGACGAATCGAGCAGTGAGCGGGTTGAGGATTTGCCCAGACAGCGGCGGCAGCAGCACGGCTTACCTAGTTCAAAGGCTTTCCCCTCCTCCAGTATCTAGGCAGAGTTGCTGTCAGTGCGAGGAACTCCAATTGCAGGGTTTCTATCAGCATCGTCCATACCTCGCCACATCCCTTGCATGGGAAGATATCGTCGCCGTCGACGGAGCCGTCCATATAGTCCTCCATGGTGTGCTTCTCTGTCTCTGCTGCTCCGTGCTGAATAGCCAAAAGCAAGACCCAAGTATTCTAGATCGACCGAGGGGTCGGCCAGCAAGCGGGCCGATTACGGTCCCGGAGGTTTAGTGTCCAAGATCGAAACGATTGGCTTCGGGGGACGTAGGCAAAAAGGGCAGAGGAGGCGGCGGAGACAAAAACCACGTCTACGGAAACATTGGCTGGCGGCGGCGAAGTGTCGGACAGGGCCGATTTATCATCAGAAGGAGAAGGAGACAATTCGAAGTGGGAATGGGATGATTTGCCCTCTAGCTGAAGGGCTTGGAGGGTGGCGGGATGTTGCGCCGGCAGACAAGAGAGTACTACGGCGTGGTGTAGAAAAACACGGGAAGTCGACAATTGGGCATTCGGATGCGGAGCATGCGTATGTCGCTGGTAATCAACTCTTCAACCGCAACTCAAGCGCCGTCGGTGACGGGAGCCGGGCGCTAGGCGACGTCGACGGGGGGGGCAAAGTCGTAACGGTAAGTCGATAGCGTCGTGTCGTGTTGCGTCGTGTCGGGCCGGGGTTAAGTAATAAGGGTGGAAGGGGGGGTGAGGAAGGAGCAGAGCGAGAAGGTGTCGATGGGTGTTGGTTGTTGAACGTCGAGGCCGAAGAAGCGGATCAAGAAGCGGATCAAGAAGCAGCCAGCCAGAGGGCGAGGGCGGACGGGCTACCCTACCCAGACACCGGTGCACGCTAGGTACACTAGACTAACCACTACCTCCTGGCCTGGTAATAATAATAAGAATAGTATTGATACCTACTAGGTAAGTTAGGTAGGTAGCAGAAATAATAACTAACGAATAATACGGGTGACGGCGACAGGGACAATGTGCTGTGAGTTGAGACACCGACAGGCAGAGGGTGAGGTAGGCAGGTACCTGAGAGACCCGGCCCGAGCAGCAATTGTACATACAAACAAGAGTGTGGGAAAGGTAACTAAGCCGGGGGATCTGGTGAAAGCTGCTACTCCGTCGCAGTTGTGGCCATCATACTAAAATATCGAGGTCTTGAGTTGATGCATCCACCTTTCCACTCGTCCACTTCGGTCCTACATAGGTACTATATCGGTATGCTACGAGAAAGGGGGAGGGAGCGTGTGTACAACAAAAGACTGGAGACTACCTGACAAGATGATAATATCCAGTAGATGCCTACTTACCTACTACAGAATGGCCTAGCTACCAGTCAGTCGGTGTGTGGTGTTGTCGTCTACCTATCTCTAGTTGCTGGTTTGACTTTGCAGCAGTGGGTCGGTGAACGGCAGAAGAGAAGGGATCGTAGGGAGCTAGCTACATACCTTAGTAGGAGGTAGTCCCCTGTAAAACTGGTGCCAAGAATGGAAAGACGATATACGTACCAGGTAGATACAACCTACCTACATGTACCTAACCCCATGTACCTACCTCCTACCATACCAGTACCATACTGCAAAGAGCCCCTTAGACCATACCTAGTAGCCAGTTTAGAGGTTCTCAATACGTCTATTTGCGTTGCTGGTTCGTTTCGGGAACCTTGTTTCTTGTAGTTAATGTAGAAGAAAATGTACATTCATCAAATGCTATCGACTAAGTACAACAAGTCGTTCGAGGTGATTATCGTCGGGCAGGGAGTATAAGGCATCTTGGAGCTGACATTGGTCTACTTACAGTAAGAGATAGTGTCTACCACGGTGGGTAGGCTAGTAAGTAGTGAAACAAATGAAGCTGATACATGGGTTCCCGCATTAAATGCTACGACACCCATTAAAATCACGGGGAATCGAACTAATCTAAAAGCATAGGTATTCCGCAGCTTGTATTTTTTTTTACACCTCTATTAAAAGTTTCTAGCAAAAAGGCCCTGATGTCGTACTAGTTAAAGCGCCGGGAGCAGCGCTCTTTGTTAGTGGACTCGGGCTAGGCTTGAGGTAATGTGTTGGTTGCCCGCTCTTTTCTTCCAGCGGGTGAAAAAAAATGAGTCCTGCTTTAGCTTCAACCCAATAAAACTTTCTCCCGCCTTCTGTCCCGACCAACAAAATGCAAAACCACCGCGGTCAATCCATATATAAACAATTGGATTCTACTCCAGTTTACTCTCTTTATCAATTAAAAAGTACGTCAGCATACACCCGAACCCTTGAACCATATACCACAGAAAAAAAAAAGAAAGACAAAAATGGTCTACCTTTAACGGTCCTCAGATGTCGCTGTTGTTAACAGTGTCCCCGACGGTCAGGCTTGCGGTTTTGTTCAGATGAAAGTCGTATATTAAGCACTCATGATCGGATCACTACACCAGATCACCAGTCCCAAATACCAGTCGCCGGCGTTAATCTGGGCCATAAACCTTCAGAATGCGTACAGGAAAGTGAGGAACATACGTAGGTGTGGGGTGATTCCCTGCCGTTTTTTCCTGGATGTCGTGATCTGTTGTCGGTGTGGACAAAAAAGGCCAAAGCAGGCCGCCAACCAGAACAATGTTTTATTCCCGCTAGGAAAAGCTGTATTCGAGTCAATGATGAAACGCGTTCTAATAAATGCTAGTGATACAGCTAAGTAAACGAATAGCTCTGTGGCTAAGAGGTACAAGTTTCCTGCTATAGGATATGCGGTATTATATACATGAAGAACAATATAGCAAGTCAGATTTTTAAAGAGGCATGATCAATAACGCGAGCTCTTGCGATACCTTCAAGATATTTACCTGCCCTCCCTTTGTATGCATGTTATACTAGGCGAATACGAGGTTAGTCAATAGCGTGTAGTACGCGCTTCACCGAACAACCTTCGCCTTGGTGACCTAAGTAACTTATCTCCTAGCTGATGCTCTATGAAAACGAGCCCGTTTCCCGAACTACCAGCGCTTCTTCTTAACATTACTCATCCTATCACCGATATTTCCCTACTTGGTGATTTTTAACCACATCCCCCAGGTGCCTACCATACCTACTTTGGTTCGAACTAGTAGGTATAGTCTAGGCATTACTGGTTGTTTCATCGTCGATTAACCTACTTCCTAGTATCCACGAGATACTACATACCTCTTATCACAGAACCAGAAAGATATGAAGTATAAGCGAAGTACGCATAACAGAGCCACACGTGTGCAGAATTCAGCCATATATGTATGGAGGTAGATACTAGGTAGGTAGGCATGTGCACATGGGGCTACTATCGAAACTGTATAAGAGAGCTCATCCAATTTCGCGATTGTGGGAAGGTACCTACTATAGATAGGTATGAGGTACCAATATTAAAAGGTTTCGCTCCATGGAGAGCACCGGGGCTAATAAGGTCTTTCAAATAAACTAACTGCATTGGGCTAGAAAAGTCTCCGGCTCAAGTTTATGGCCACTCGCCTCCTACTCATGAGTCCTAGGAAATATTTCAATCTTGGGGCTCTTGCACATTTTGACTTTTCTGCCTCGAATCTAGCCACCCAGGACTACGGCATCCTTAAATTGCTGGATACCAACTCAATATGCTCGGTACCTACCGGATAGGCATGGTGCCTTAGGATAAAGTTGACATGGGTGTAATATTACCTCCCTAGCTCTCTTGCCCTTTTTTTGCTCTGATACCTACTTTAGACAATGGGAATGATATGACAGTAAATAGGCATGTATAAATGTTAAAGATCAAGAATATACAAGCAGTACTATTTTCAGAAACGCCCTTCCCCCTAAAAAGGAAAAAGAAGAAGAAGAAAAGGCATATACTATATACGAACCGTCCATCCAAACTAAGCATTTGGTTCGGAACAACCATTAACTCGGAAATCTCTGATGAATATAATGATTAGTTAGATCTCATGATGACAGGAGGGATAAGAATGAGGGCCATCGCCAAAATGATCGGCACTGTGCGAATGCCATATCAGGAATGGACCCGTCCAGGCTTGCCGACCGGTACGCATACGTTGTCTTGAGAATATTCTCTGAGTGTTCTAGTGGCGCTGTATGTGATTACGACGCTGGAATGCGAGCGACGTTTCATCTCGCCGACAACGAGGTGTGATTAGATGAACACCACAGAGCGCCTCATGCCGGTCCAAGATGCCTACCTAACTACAATAAGTACATACCGACCTAATATGTACATATATCATCTTTATTTATATACCTACATGCGGTACTGCATAGAATAGAATACTGTAGAATAGGTACCTACATAAAGCCACTACCTAGGTACTTATATGTAGGTACCTACCTAGGTAGATTCTAGTAGGTGCCTACCTTTATTTAGGTACCTACGTATACAGTACGTATATAGGTTCTTACAGCAAGCACTCGCCCAATACGATCCCCTCAGATGCCAGCCCTAGATCGTGGTCAGTCTTGTACTAGGCTTTAGGTAGGTAGGCGTTGAAGGTGGTAGATACAGTGTGTATTACAGTATGCATATTTTCACCCCTGTACTAGCTTGACTGTCTGGGTCAGCGGGGCTAATCAGGTTGACGCAGGTCAGGCCGGGGTCGCAGATCGATCCATGAAAGAGCAGTGTTTCATGTTAAAATAAGATCCATCCACTTTTTTCAGCACCTCGGATTCTGCCACGGAGGTCAGCACATTGTACCTACAGTAGCCTAGAGAACTGTTGCAGCTCGGGCGTCTACAGTCGGATCATTTATCATTTGACAACATGATGCTCCCCAGGATTCCAATCTTGCTACGCCACCATTGATGTACTTGTAGTTAACTACCTCTCACTTACAAAATATGTATTTCATCTCCTTATCTACCTACGTATTTACTTAAGTAACTACCAGTGTATGTGTAACTATACCTACCTAGCCTTATTCAACGCTACATACATTAGGTAGGAGCAGATAGTAGGAGGGAGGCAAGCTATGATTGCAGTACCTTGTCTTGATCCAATCCGGTCCAAGTCATCCAGGTGGACTCAATAAGATGCCACACGCAACGAAACAAGCCGAACAGAAGCTCCAACATCAACCCGTTTCAAACATAAGAATACAATGAGCATCTAACTCCCGGGCTGGGGTATACTGTATAAGTACCTAGGAAGGCTAGGCAGATTGACTACATTTAGGTAGTTACACATAGGGCAGCCTTAGGTAATTAACTATGTAGTACATACTTACATCAGTCGGTAGCTAGCTGTGTGTGCTTAGGTTGAGCCCGCCATGAGGATGCTCTGCTTCATTACTTAGATCTCCAGCCCCCTGCCCGAGACCCTGCCTAGGCACTGGGGACCGACTATCCATCCATGAGGTGATCATCTACCATCATTCTAGTGCCTATCTAGTTAGTGTCGTCTAGTAGGTAGGTACCTACACATAGGGCTGCTAGGTACATACAAGTACATACTTACTTGTAGGAACTGGTATGTATCACCATGCCGGTTATCTACATATTGGCAACCTACAACGTCCATCTACCTATGTACATACAATACAATGAGCAGGTATCCCTTTAACTACCCACTCGGCACCAGTACTTTGCGACTAGGGCAGTCAGCCAGTAAAATCAATGGATAATGCGATACTTCACTTGCCCCCCGGATCTCACCTAATTAGACCCTTGTTAAATGTACTGCTAAAATAATCGTTACTAGCTAAGTACATATATATGCTAGTAAAAGGCTGGTAATGATGCGTTTAGATGATGTAACTGATCTACACGAGGGGAGTGTGGGACAGGTAACAGGGAGTTGAAGAAAGTACCTACTGGTGCCGAGTGGGTAGTTAAAGGGATAGGCAGTTTGGGGGTAGGTAAATGGGCTATTAGTCTACCTAGGTATCATGGCAGTCAGCAAATCCTATCTAGCAGATAAGCCAGCATTCTATCGTATCATCGGCCTAGGTATCTGCTTAAATCTATTTTCTATTCCGCGTTTCTCACATACCGACATGTAGGTTAGGGTAGATACTATTCATTTCCAATCACCTATGCGTACATACATTACCTACATTACCTACCTGTACCTAGTTATCCAGCGTAGGTTCCTTTAATCGACTCACAGGTTTCTCGGTAGATACCTACATGTGTACCTATATACTCGGCACCTACACGCTATCTACCTACACTTAGCTAGGTAGTACTGTATGAATGTTTACCCTTGCCTACACAACAAAATGCGGTGTTCTTGAACGTAATATGGTGACCTATCGCAACATGTGGCCACCCCGCCATCTTATCTTGCCTATGCATGGGCAGTGCTACTACCTACTACGACTCGTTCCGATAATCCACGACCCTGCACTGCCGTAACGACCTTTTGTCTCACCTAAAGTAGCCATGAGCACGCCATACTTCTGTGTTTGTCTCTGCCTTACGGCCTCGGAGTCAGCCTTGCCATCCCCTTTAATTTCAAGAACGGCTGCTAGACCAAGTTCTGGCCAGCTCTTGCTCCAATCAGCATGGACAGCTTCGATTGCTAGCGGGTAACGCATTCAAGTCCCGTCAACTCCCCGAGACGGCCGACAGTACTGGACGCTCAACACCGAGCGTTACGAGCGTTACGCGCACATACCCCGTTTCAATGTCTACCATGACAGTTCGAAAATCCGAGAGACGAACCCGTCTATCAAGTATATTAATTGTCCTTGCAGGCGGCCAGCAGTGTGGCTACGCCTGCCAACAGCGAGTAAGATCCGGGCACTTCTCGCGAATGCACGATCGCTTGAAGATCAAACAAATGTGACCTGACGCGCCCGCTGCGCGCTTCGCTTCACAGAGACACGATTCTTTGATACACATGATTGCTAGCCAGCCCACCCAATTCCCGTGTTGCAATTCGCAGCCTCGGGCTTACAATCGTGCCGTTGCACTGCCGAGTGACGTTGAGAATGCCTGTCCAGCATCCGGTGTCCCCTCAATTTCCCGGGCTCCGAACCCACGGTAACAGTAGCAAGCAACATCGCCATCCCCAACCCGCCCCAGACGCCGTGTATTCCCGTACGAATCCCATAGTCTCCTGCGCCAATCGATGTACGTCTTCTCACAAGACTACAACAGCCAGGCTGTCTTGCGTTGTATGTGGACATGAAACAATAATCACCATGCCACTTGCCGAGTGACCGACTCGCCCGAGAACCCGACAATGCAGCGTTCTCAGATACTTAGCCCCCCTCATGTGTTAACTGGCTGTAAGCCAGCAAACTACATGGTAACACGTGAGCGGGTTGGACCACGACCACAACCACGACCACTTAGCGATCATGGTGTTGGACCTGAGCATTTATACCCACTATGACTGGTGCACGACAAATCAGTTTGCGTGCTTCACTTGGAACCTAGGGCCAAGGGGGGTGTTTAAGCCACGAAGTTGACATCCTCGGCGGATATAATAACTTGTAAGGTACTATCTAACAGCCAATAATCTAGCTAAGGCCGGTAGCAAACATCACGATATCCGATTTCACCCTATATAACACGAGCTACACTCTGTCTAGCATAACATACGCGTCCGAATGATTCACATGGCCCCCGGCGAAGTCCTTGGTATGACACAAACTCAGCCATATCAATTACATAGAAGCGTCGTGCTGGCCCAAAAGGAATTCTCAGCGGACAAAGGGGTCGGTGACGGGTAAAACTCCGCCCGGCATCACACGCACATCGCCGTCATAATCAAACTTCAGACACGCGGGTGCCTAGTAGCTACCTACGTATAAGGGTCGTGCATTCTACACCAAGCACCGGACACCTCAGTGTTTCCCACGTAGCGTACCATAACATATCCAGGTGCACAACTGACTAAGGCTGGCTTTTAATGTCTCTAATAATATTTTTCTCCTCCCTTCAACTTTACTTTCTTCTCGCCTCTTCATCCAGACTTGCTCTCTGCTGCTAGCATATATATTTATAGCCTTAGCTGCTTTCTTCCGGTTCCCGCTCAAAGAGCGATAGTGCTAGCTGAGGTGAAACTGAGCAGGTGACTTGATTCTTACAACACACCATTTTAAACTACAAAACAGAGCCTCTCATCAGCTTGTGCTAATACAATAGTCTTGGAGAGGTAACTGATACAACCACTTTCTCGGAATCCATTTTGCATACAGATAGACGGATAGAGACAAGAATGAGGGGGGGAAAAGGGGGAAGGGGGGGGTGGGCGGAGGGCAAGACACAAATCTATGAATTTCTTGTCGCCCTCCCAGAGGCCATATGTTCATCTAATCAAACCACTGGAGTCATATGCGGCACATAACAGTCTAATAGCAACCGTTAGATAGATTTAAGAATACGTAGTTACGGCCCCCGTCATTTACTTCGCATGGGTAGAGGCGACTATACGCTAGATACGTATTCGTTTCACGGACCCGAGTATAACGCGGATGTTTCTTGATAATTCTCCGAGCATCTCCCTTGTGCAACATGTCATGAGTGCCATGCCATGCTACCCAACACCAATTAGGCACCCAGGCAGGCATTCAGCCCCGGCCCACTGCCCCTAGGGATTGCGCAAATTGCTTGGCCAGTATGGGCCATACCGAAATCCCGAGCCGGTCCGGGGGTTCATTGAGTAAATACACTGACTTGAGCAGGTTCGGTCTATGTCCTATGACGCGCGGGGTTCCCTGACCATGATGCTATTGGAGTTCAGATATTAGTGGCTGCCATCAATAACTCACTGTATAGCCCGGCGATGACACGAGAGTATACAAGTTCAATGATCCAGAGAACGTGGCAGGGATTTGGATTTCATAGCACGTACTATAGAGTAGCCGGAGTATCAAAGCCAGCCTCCGCCCTATCAAATTCGAGTGTGTCGACGACCTCGTAGCCGAGTTTTCGATACATCGGTGCCCCGACGCGCGTAGCCTCCAGATATGACGAAAGTTCCTCTCTATCGGCGACATCGAGCACACTACGCATCAGCGCGGAGCCGATGCCACGGCCGTGGTAACTGTGTCGGGTACATAGGTGTGTGAGTACTGGGACACGTTGCAGCAGGTTAGCTTCTAGGGCTTGGGGCCTTGGGAGAGTCTTCTACGATTAATAGCCGGAAAGCGAGGAACCGCCTAGGCATCCGTGAAGCCACTTCATTTAGGTCTGGACGAACATCATGTTGTGCTGTATATTTCTTACTAATGGGAAAGTAAGAGTGGTGGCTAGCACCAGAATTGTTCGATACAACTTGGAATTATAGGTCTCCAAGCTTCCAATTCATTCATATCTATGTTGAGACGGGTCCAATAAAGAGAAGGCCGATCAAAAGAGAAAAAGAAAAGAAGGCATACCCAGTTTCTCGCCCGCCTGGTGCTTCTTCTCCATCCCGACGATACCATCGAAGAACTGCTTGAAAAGCACGGTGTTCGAGCCCTCGGGCGGGCCTAAGGCGTAGCTCTTCGTACTCGCCTCCCCACCGGCTTTTCGTTTTCCTTCTTCTCCCTGGCTTCCGACATTGGTATTGATATCGGGGCCAACGGGTTCGCCCACCTCATCGTACACTACAAACCCCCGCTCTAGCCCTATCATGCGGGGAGGGGGATCCCACTTCGCCCACGCAACGATAGCCCCGTTCGCAATGTCAACAACTTTGAACTGCTGTGTGCTTGGGTCGGAGAAGCGCCGACGGATACGCGCCTCAGACCAAGACCACATGGCCGAGATTGGGCCCCACCAATACGTATACTCCGAGTTGGCGAAGGCATCCATGTCTAGTTTATATTGGCGTTAATGTATGGCTAGGAGAGTACAGCAGATTGTGTGCTTCCTCCGGGAAGGGGAGGGGGGAGGGGAATTGGCAGCGGGAGATCAGACACTGCCAGCGACGGCAACTTATTCCAGGTGAATCTCGGGCTAGGCTACTCAAGGGTGACCAAAGCATTCTCCTTTTCTGCGGTTGCTCTATTAGGTAGATTGTTTAAAGAGACGCCCAAACAAATTCAAACTCACTATGGTGACAAGTAAGCCTCAATTTCGTCAAATACAATATCGTGCTCTAGTACCCTGTACCAAGAATGGTGAGTCGAAGATTATACAAAACACGTACCAGACTTCAGTCATGCCCTGCACATCTGCTGGTGTACATCTAGTCATTGTAAAGCCCGAGGGCAAGGTAGATGGACGGAAGAACGGGAGTGCCATTGTAGTTAATAATAATACTACCGAGGACCGATATCAAACATCACGCGGCAAGGAAGTTCGTCTAGTCAAAGATGGGACAGACAACTGCTACAAAGTTTCATAAGGATGGTCCCCGTAACCTCCTCTAGATAGGTAGTCCGGGCGTGAAGGGGTGAGTCATCTAAGCCTAAACAAGGTTTAGCAGACCGCTGGGGTTGGCAAACCGCACTCGGGGGGGGGGCAGAAACGCAGCAGTCCCTATGGACGCGCAACATATATAACATGATGATTTCTTAGCCTATCTACAGTATATTGTTCTTGGTGATTTGTATACCTTTGTTTGCCACTATAAATACCCGTGTATCCAACCATCTACGTCGGTAGCTGAAGCCTTTTAGCGGTATACATAAGATGTGATTGTTTTACATGAAATTCAGAAACTTATGTAATGTTTATCTACCTTCAAGCACTCCCTGGTCCTCTGTGGCTCTCGTTTCCAAGTTGGTCCGCTCTTCTTCTAGCTTGCCGTCGTCTAGGACATCTGGAGACTCCAGGGAGCCAAAGATTTCCTCTTCTAGATTCGAACGTACACGAATCATAGATTTTATCGCCCTGATTACTTGTATGTGGCCGCTCTCGATTTCATGAAGTGTGGCAGCGGTGTCGCTAGACCATAGGGCCCGTCTATTGAGTTCTAGGTAAGCCTGCGCAAGCCGGTAGAGTGTTGTTGCGGTAGGCCGGAGGTGACGCGGAGATGAGCCTCTCCTACGCGTATCTAACGGAAGAGCGCCGCGCATAGCCTCCTTTGAGCGAGCCGTGTACCACCCTGTCCAATTCGGCATTAGAACTCTTTCACATACAGCAAATGCCGCATTGTACTGTTTCATTTGCACAAGAACCTGCACGTGATAGTTCCAGTTCTTGCTGTCCACCTCAAATCCTTCCTCACGCACTTCTTTGATTAGTCCTTGAAGACCGGAAGCATCACCCTCTTTGAATAACATTTCCTGCATAACGCGAAGGCCCCTAGATAGGGCAAAGCGGTATTTAGGAGATATTTTGCTTGTGGGCGGTAGGTCGTCATTAAAGTTTGCAGAACGCGCTTGCGATTTGGCGTTTTCAAAGAGGAGTTGCCAAGTTGATTTCACACGATCATGCCGTTGGTCCTGAAGGCCCAAAAGTAGCACAGCGTTGAGCATGGACAAAGGCAGTATGCCCTCATTATTGTGAGTACCCTGGAAAACGTAACGATATAGATTGACAAGTTTGTCAACCTGAACGCTGTTGTTCAACTGAGCAAAAAGTAACATCATTGTACTAAATTGGTATACTTCGTCTCCAGATCGAAGCAGTTCTCTTGGCGCCATAGGCTTCGAGCTCCACGAACCTTTGGACCTATAATCCGTTCCTCTGCGGTACCCGTAGATCTCGTAAAAGGTGCGAAGCGCGCTGCCGAGCCATTCCCTCTTGCTGTGCTGCCCTTGCTGTTTCGGCGACAAATCTCTCCACTTTCCGAAAGCTTGACTGAGACGGAAGATAACGTCTTCTGTAATAGGGATTTTGTTCTCGTTCATGAGCATGCATAGGCGCTTGATTAGCACCGGCTCCCCAGTCCGGAGAAGGGCGCCCATGACAATCTGGAAATGTGTTGGCGTCACCTCGAATACCTTCTCTTTTAGTGCGACGGCAAGGAGGTGGAGGGCATGCTGTGACTGGCGGCATAGAGCAAGCCCAAGCAGTAATTGTTGGTATGTAAATTGGTTGTATGGTATGTTCTTGTCCGCCATGGTGTTGAGAATCTTATTTATGCTTGCGAGATCCCGACGCAATGCATTGTAATAAAGAAGTTTGTTCCACATCCGGGTCGTAACCATCCCCTTGCTAGCAGCACGCGTGCACACATCTTCGGCCTCTTTGAAAAGATCGTTCTGGCAATAAGCATCAATGAGGCTGCTAAGCATGGCATTGTTACCGAGAACGCCAGAAGTGCGCGCGCGACGATAAAGATCAACAGCAAATCCCAGATCACCTCTCGACCCAGCCATCTGCATCAGTGTACCGTAGCTATATCTATCGGGCTCAGTTGCCTCGCATAAGCTGTCAAAAGTGCTAATCGCCCCATCGTAGTCGTCAGCCTTTACGTACGCATTTAGCAGAATGTTCCAGTTGTAGATCGAGGGTTGAAATTTGAACTTTTTCATCATGTCGTTAAAGATTTGTTGGGCTTCTTCCGGCTCTGCATTGACCGCATGAACCTGGAGCAAATGCGAAAAAGTATCGCTACCTTCCCGATCGTCAAATATGTTGACGGTAGGGTCATCACGAAAACGCTCGACGTATTCAGTCCATAATGAATACACTCGTTCTTTGTTCCCGCGAGCTGCATGGAACCCTAAGTGTCTCTGGTAGGCTCGTCGTGACGGCACACTATGAAACTTATGCCAGTCATCCCAGATAAGTTTGACCCCGGCCATCATTTTAGGAGATGGGGTGCTCATTTCCACATAAGCATTAAAGATACAATGTAGAACGGCATGGCTGGGTGAACTACCGGGCAAGTCTCGGTATATGGCGTACACATCTACCGAGACTTTCCTTCTGCCCTTCTTCTCTGCGGATCTAATATATTCCTCGAAGGCTAATGTATCCTTTGTTAGTAGTAGCAGGGGGATCACCTGCGAATACTCGCACGAGACCAATGCCCTCCTGACCAGTATTTTCTGCGTGGCCTGTAGTGCCTCGAGACCGATCCGGGTGCAGGATGGGTCATTCAACCGCTCAGCGATATAATCTGGAAATAACAAAGCTTTCTCGGCAATACCAGATACCGATGCCAGGTGCTTCAGATCGGCCGTAATGCCGTCGAAATCCCACCGTTTGACCATCTCTGGGTACAGTTTCCAGATATCCTGTAAGAAGTTGACCACAGGCGATCTAAAGGCGGAGGCTAAGAGCAAGTCCAAGGCGTCAACAAGCGTCGTGTTGTCAAGAGCTGCATATCGTAGTCCCCGCTCGAAGATTGACAGAGCTTGGGAGAGATTTTGTAGGTTGATCTCGGCAGAGATGCCAGCAACAAAAGCATAGTGGTCCCAGTCCGATATATCTAATCTCTGGAACAGTTCGGAGATCTTCCAGGAGTCAGATACTCGGTCAGTCCTGGAAAGGAATGCGAGTATCTGGCGGAAATGTTCATTTTGGGAGTGCTCATCCAAAGACTTGTAGTGGCGCCATAAGAGATCAGCGTCATCAAAGTTCCCATGCTCCAGAATACGTCCAATGGCTACGATATGGGTGTAGCTATCAACTGGACTGGGGGGCTCCGAGGCACGAGGCTCGATCCCTGAGAGCGAGGTGTGGCTTTGGGTGCCATCTCCGCTCTGGTTATTCACCCTTGCAGAGCTGGACTGCGGATGGGCGGGCGAGGGGGCGCCATGCCGTTGGCGAGGCGGGGATGAGTTATAGAGACGAGGGGAGACATGTGAGGGCCGAGTTCGAAATGGCAGTCGGTCAGATCGGTCGGGAAAGAGAGGAGAGAGTCGGCGGCCCATCAGGGCAACGGCGCCAGTCGGATATAGAAATTCGAGCAGGAAAGCCGAGGCGCTGATTGGCGGGCCTCTTCTGGCTTGTTCGGCGAAGGCAGAGGTGCTCTCTACGGTGCCGTGCATCAGCGCCTGCCAGGCCGTGGTGAGCTCGATGTCGGCGGCTCCATGTTGCCAGAAAGCCGTATGCAGCTGTCTCGTGGATCGAAGCGCCTTCTTATGGGGCGGGAGGACTCGAAGGCCGCATGGTTCCAAGCATGCAGCTGTCCTCTCCAGCATTGGAGACGGTGTCTGAGAGACGGGACAAGATCCTCGACCTTGGCGGTTGAATCCGAAAGAAGGCAAATTAGGACGTAATGGTTGGGGAGGAGAGGGGGGCAGCGCGTTCAGGGCATCATCATCGTAAGGATTGGCGTCTACCTAGGCCATGAAAGTTAACAAACGTTTTTTTTTTTTTTCTCTCGCGGTGGCCATGGCCGAGGATAAAAGCCAGAACCAATGGTGGTGGATGGGACCTAAGTATATACATACATGAGAAAGAACTAAATCTACCCCAGGTAAACTATAGCACCCATAGAGTGTATCTGGGATGGCTATGCACAGCCCAAAAAGTATCGTATCGTTGCCCAATTGAAGTGTGGAAAAGAGAAAGAAAATAGAAGCAGACATGCAAGCTCGTTGGCGTCAATGACGGTAAGAGGTAGTTAGTTAGTACCTTGCAGTTAGATTTTTGCAGCACCTGATTGCTAACAACCCCTGTCCAGCCAGTAGTTAACTAACCTACCTGGGTACCCAGATACCCTGCCCACCAGCCACAGCCGACTGATCCAGTGGGTATACCTACCTAGCCAACCGAGCCTGCCCTACCTACCTAGATAGTCGATGTGGCTCAACGGGAAACCCCCCGCCCCACCTCCCGATCATTCAACCAACCCCACCATCAAACAATTAAGCAGTAGCTACAAAGTACCTGGAGAGATATTAAGAAATAGGCGATATCATCATCGTCGTCGTTGTCGCAAGTTGAAACTCACCCACCTACCCCTAAAGGTACTTACCCACGTACCTAACTTGGCCCCCTACATCTCACCAACAACAGGGCTTGCCAAACTATGGACATCACCACTTTTGTCGTGTCTGCCCGGAGCCAGGCCCTCCTTTACGGCGACTACACCACCTACCACCGGTTGCTAGTCAAGAAGCTACACACCGCGCGCAAGAAGCTAAATATCGTCACCAAGAATAGGTCCAAGTTCACCAAGAGAGGCCCCATCACCGCCGAGCAGATTGCGGAGGACCATGGGTACGTAGCATCAACAACAGACACACCAACGCCGCCTCAAACCGGTGACCCGTTGACCCGTTGATTCCCTGCCCCCCCCCCACTCCCCTTTCCGTCGCCGCTCACCAGAATGCCGCAGGTTCCTCCATCTCGTCCTGCTCACGGCCGAGAGGGCTTGGGCACATGCCATGCGCCTCAAGGCTGTCCACTCGGCCGACACCAGGGGAATCGCCGGCCGAACACGCTCCCACATAATATCGAGGCTCGATCGAGGCGCCCGCACCGCCGAACGCTTGGCTCAGATCCTCTCCGACACCCCCGCCGTCGCCGCTACCGACACCGATATCCTGGAAGCTCGAGCCTATGCCGCCATGGTGAGAGGCGCCGCCGCGTTCGAAAGCCAGAAATGGGAGGATTGCATGAAGAGCTACGCGACCGCGCGCATAATCTATAGCGCTCTGATGACCTCTATGAGGGGTGATATTCTAAAGGATCTGTTGTCTGAGACCATCGACCCCTCAATCCGCTACGCTGCGTACCAAAGCGAGGTCCCGCGAACCTTGGCGATTCCTACCATTGCTCGAAAAGCCTTCCCCTCGTCTGACGAACTTCTTGTTGGTCGAATAAACAAGATAGCACCAAACTTGTTGAAGCAGAGCGACTCGGACGCGGAAAAAGGTCAAGTAGATGCCCCGAATGCACCCCACACTATCACATGGAGGTCGCGGGAAGTCAAGATTGAGGATGCCTCTATTGCTCTCGCCATAGCTTCGACCGAGTCGGCTACTGCTCGCTTAGCCGAGAAGCTGGAATCTGCCGACGTAGTGCTCCCCAAAGAGATGGCAGCAGCCTATGACGAAGTCCTCATAGCCAGCCAGGACGCAGCCGATGCCACGAAACATGCTATTGATGAGCTGAAGGACGAAGGCGTATCACAGAGCGATAGCCGCATCCAGCGTCTGCAGATCACTCGCACTGCTGTCAACTACCAGATGATTAGTTGGAGAATCGGTCGTAACCGAGTCCTTAGTGGCGAACACGACGGAGCACTTCTTGACTCTGCCCCAAATACTACGCGAAAATCAAAAAAAGATGCGTCCTTGCGGAAAGTGAAGATTGAACCCCCCGGAAGGAGAGTGGCTCGCCTTAAAGAAAAAGTCGTGCTTTACGATGCTACGTTGCAGAGTCTCGAGTCCATCAGAGAACTCCCCGGTGTGGCCGCCGATGACGGGCTACTTCAACAATTGGACGCAACCGCAAAGTACTTCCATGCTCTCAAGTCAGTTATCACAAATCTTGTGTCGATATACCATTCTAATGTGCTGCTTCTAGGTGTCTCTCCATCGCGCGCTCACACTCTTTGGCCGATCAGTCGTCCAATGCCCTGGCTCTGACTAAACATGCATACGACCAAAGCCTACAATCTGCCGCTTTCTTCTCTAAGCATGGCGCGTCCTCGTCAGACTCTGCCATCTTGAGTATCGAGGTTCGCCAGGCCGATATCCAATTCCTCCACAGCCTCCTCAAGGGAGAGCTACAGAGGTCTCGTGCCATCGTCGAGATCGACAATTTACGAGACAAAGCAAAGTCGACAGCGCCGCAAGTCAAGATCCCTCTAGTAGATAGGCTTCGAGAGTACCCAGCAGAAGGTGTGGACTTGGAGAATATGGTTGATTATCCTCCTCAAATTCAACTCATTCCAGTTAAGCCACTTTTCTTCGATGTTGCTTGGAATTACATCGACTACCCCGGAAAGCCGCCGACCGCGGCAATGGAGGTAGAGGCGGAACCGACACCATCCCCTGAACCGAAGAAGAGAGGCTGGTTTGGTTTTGGGCGATGATGATGATGATGGGGTATACAGCTACTGGGGTTGCTACATAAAATAAATAAGGCATTATATTAGAGGTTCAATTTGTTTCCCAAGCGGGATAGGTTTTGTTTGAGTCTCACTTCGCTTGGCCGCCTAAAGCTAGTCCACTTTGTCGCATGTTTGCAGCGTACCGTATCGGACGCAGACTACGGTTCTCCCTTGCTACCGCTGTCTGATGGATGTTATTTATTTTCGGTCAGACTCGTCGAACGTGAGTTCATAGCAAAGTCCGCTTTGTTGTTTACTATCACTATGGTAAGTCGCCGTTCGTCTAGTAGCTCAGGATTCTTAGAGATAGGCAAGCCGTAGAAGAAGCTTAGCAGCTTACCTATGTTTGTGACAAAGGATTGCGAACGGCTAGCGGAACCATTACGCCAACTTTTGAAAAATTTTGATTGATCCTGCGTCGTTATGGTGACACTCCTCGGGCTAGGACTAGGACTATGATCGAGGCATTTTATACGACCGCATCCACGCCAGCCTAGCTCGACCGCGTCGGCGATCGTGAGGTTCCTAAATATTCTACAACGATCTCGTCTGAACAGCTCACTGACAACAGGAGAACTCGACCTCGATACCGCATTCGCTGCCCCAAACCAACCCCGAACGCGCGAGTGGGTGTTTAACATCTCTCGGGCACTCGCGAGACCCGAAGAATTTGGGGAGCCCGTAATACTTGGCCATCGGCAATCTCTAGGGCCGCTGGTCGAGGCAATCATCGGCGATACGACCAAGTAGTCTCTAACTGGGATCTTTACTCCCTTTTCGTCGCTCGTCGTTGGCTACTGTCAGCCAGTTCTCCCGCCAGGTTCAAAATATGTTGGCATTCTCTGCTTTCTTTACTCGCGCCCAGATATTGTGAAAACTCCTTGATGCTGGTAGGTTGATTTTGCTGGTGGGGGTTCCAGCTACTGCCAAACTACTTGAACTCAACCCCGGAATTGATGCCATTCGAATTAAGTGTTGAACCATTCGCGGACAATACTCTACTCATCAGGCAAGACGCATACGACTATGCTATTGAGTGTTTCAACAACATACCATCCGCTGTCCGCAGATGAGCGGCCATCGTCTTCTTCCACGCCAGAATCTATATGTACAGGGTATGCACGAGAATGATAGCACAGCCGCCACACACGACATATGAAGAAGAGCAATGGTTGAGCTTGTGTCAGAAAATATTCTCTTGAGCGGCGATGCTATTAGGTTATCTTCGTTGCTATACAACACTATATACAGCGCTAGAACATCACAGCCGACCGTTCCTATGCTAGTCATCATCAGAGCACCGTAAATGCCTTTGACCTGCCAATCCTATAGGCTAAGCCTCCTTTTTCCTGTATCTCAGAACGCCCCTGCCGCCGCAATGTAGCAATATGATGAACATGACATCCGTATGGGAATGGACGAATAAACAAATCGCAAATATGGGTACAGTTTGATGTACAGTGCGGTGAGGTCGTCAGACTTTCCCGCTTAGTGTCGTATTGGAAATATTGTATGAAACAACGATTTTGTTGTTGGGAACTTTTACGGCTTCTTCTCTTCCTCGGGCTTCGCCTCAGAGCTAGATTGCTCGCCGGACTCGGCACGGGCCTTGTGCATCTTGTCAAAGAGGTTCAGGCTGGCCATCTGCAGCTCATCCGTCTTCGCCTTGATGTCCTCAGCAGTGGCGGTGCCCTCGCCCGACTGGCTCTTGGAGACAAACTCGCGGAGAGAGCTGATCTTCTCCCGTATTCCATCGGCCTCCGTCTTGTCGAGTTTGTCAGCAAACTCGTTAAGAGCCTTCTCGGTATCGTTCAAGACACTATCAGCACGGTTGGCAGCTTCGATGGCGTTCTTGCGCTCCTTGTCCGACTCAGCATATTTCTCAGAATCTTGAACCATCTGCTCAATTTCCGAGTCTGAAAGACCAGAACCAGAGGCAATGGTGATAGACTGGTCCTTGTTCGTGCTCTTATCCTTGGCGTGAACATGAACAATAGAGTCGGCGTCAATATCGAAGGTGACTTCGACCTGAGGAACACCACGGTGCGCAGGAGGAATGCCGACGAGCTGGAAGTTGCCGAGAAGCTTGTTGTCCTTAACGAGTTCACGCTCGCCCTGATAAACCTTGATCTCGACAGCAGTCTGGAAATCCGCGGCGGTAGAGAACACCTGCGACTTCTTGGTGGGAATGGTAGTGTTGCGGTTGATTAGGCGAGTAAAGACACCGCCTAAAGTTTCAATGCCCAAAGACAGGGGTGTAACGTCTAGAAGCAGCAGGTCCTTCACTTCACCAGAGAGAACGGCACCTTGAATCGCAGCACCCATCGCAACGGCCTCATCGGGGTTGACTGATTTAGCGGGTTCCCGGCCAAATATGCTCTTGACGGATTCGGTAACCTTGGGCATGCGGGTCATACCACCAACGAGGATGACCTCCTGGATGTCCTTAGCCTGAAGACCAGCGTCCTTTAGGGCCTTACGGACAGGCTCGACCGTTTTCGAAATCAGGGGGTCCATCATGCTCTCAAGCTGAGAGCGGGTGAGCTTGGTGTTGATGTGTTTAGGACCAGAAGCATCAGCAGTGATGAAAGGTAGGCTGATATCAGTCTGAAGTGAGGAGGATAGTTCAATCTTAGCTTTCTCGGCGGCCTCGCGGATTCTCTGAATGGCCATACGGTCGTTGGATAGATCGATACCGGAGTCGGTCTTGAATTGCTGGACAAGGTGGCGTACTAAACGGATATCGAAATCTTCACCACCTAGATGTGTATCACCGTTGGTGGATTTGACCTCGAAGACACCGTTTTGAATCTCAAGGACGGAAATATCGAAAGTTCCACCACCCAGATCGTAGACAGCAACAACACGATCAGCTTCCTTTTCCAAGCCGTAAGCCAAAGCAGCAGCAGTTGGCTCGTTAACAACGCGGAGGACGTTAAGACCTGCTATCTGACCGGCATCCTTAGTCGCTTGACGCTGGGAGTCGTTGAAATAAGCAGGAACAGTAACAACGGCGTTCTTGATGGGCTTGCTCATGTAGGCCTCGGCGGTCTCCTTCATCTTATTCAAGACAAATCCACCGATTTGCGAGGGCGAATACTTCTGGCCGCGGGCTTCAACCCAGGCATCACCATTGCTGTGCTGGACAATCTTGTAAGGGACTTCTTTAATATCTCTCTGGACCTCGGCATCGGTGAACTTTCGGCCGATTAAACGCTTGGTGGCAAAGAGTGTGTTCTCGGGGTTTACGACAGCCTGTCGCTTAGCGGCAACACCAACCAGTCGTTCACCATCCTGAGCGAAGGCAACAACTGAGGGGGTAGTTCGAGCACCTAGGAAGGAGTTAGTGATGCTGCAATTGGCTTGAGAATTGACTGTGCCAGTCATGTATTACCTTCTGAGTTCTCGATGATCCTCGGCGTCTTGCCCTCCATTACAGCAACAGCCGAGTTTGTTGTGCCTATTAAGCGACTGTTAGCTTCTTGACTGCCAACTTCTCAATGAGTGTTCCCCTATAGCGAAGAGACATACCTAAATCAATACCGATAACGGCTCCTTGAACCTTCCCTTCTGTGGATTCATAACGCGCGAATGTTGCGCCCAAAGGCTTCCGTAGAGGGGCGGCCCATCGGGGCGTTGTGGAAGCTGCTCGGGGAAGCTGTTGAAGAGAAGAGGATTAGTGGGCCTAGCTCATTGAATTTAGGGGAAACGGAAGTACGCTCGATATTTTATAAACTAGGACAGGGTAAAGGGACAGCAAAACTCACAGCTCTAGACAAGCGCGAAGCCAACATGGTTATTGATGCGGCTGGAGATGTGCGCACAGGAGAAATTAAGAAGAGAATTACGCAGGAGGGCAGACCAATAGGTATTGTGATGTATTGTACAGGAGCGAGTGATTAGGGAGGGGAGGAACTGGGGGACAGGCAGATAGATGTGGATGTGGATGTGAGAGGAATAGCGATGATGATGTTGAGAGAAATCGAGCGCTCAAGTACTGCGACGTAGCGCAGAAAATTTCAGGGCATCGAAGGTTTCCGAGAGCTTCTTACGGGCGGTCTACGACGGCAGAAGCGGTTATCGGTTTAGCCTGGGCGTGGTGTCTCCACTGTCACGGATATGGGGGTCTAATGAAGGCGAATTCACGGTGATTATGCTTGGTGTTCTGTACTGTACCAATAGCGAACCTAGAAATTTTGAGATGGGAGAGGCAAAAAGAGGGGCCGAGAGATCCTGTCCCTGAAGAGTCTTTTCAACCCCGCTTACGCCTCTATCTAGGTACCTACCTAGGTACTATACAAAGTACATATCTACAGTAGTGCCTTTATCAGTTAATTTAGGTAGTAGGTATCTACTGCTCTACTTACAAGTTACCTAGGTATATAGGTATTTCCTTTAGTACACACAAACATATATATATATATATCAGGCAGTTATTTAATATGAAGACCTTGAAGGTATGCTAGCGGTAGCACACATATGATTTATAGTATCTCAGGTTCTCATAGCACAGCATAAACTGCTACGCGGCCCTAAATGCTACTTCGTACTGCGTTTTGATACTTGACACTTTGTAACTCGGTGGACTAAGAGACTGACTGGTATTAGGAAGTACTTGTCTGGCTATCAACAATAATGTGGCAACGAGCTAGGCATTAAATGAGGGTAAGGGATATTATGGACTTAATTAAGCTTAGTTAGTCCTTCTTTCTTCTTTTTACTCTCATTCTGTTACCAGTGGAATGTAATAGAGACAAGGGAGCTACGAGAGTAACAAGACAATACACCCTACGGACCAGATAATATTTGTTGTGGGAAGAGGAAGGCAAAGAGGATGCAACAAACCGATCTTTTTTTTTCCTCTTTCTCTTGCTCTAATGGATAGACAAAGAAAAGGCGATTTACCCAACGTCACACATTCCACCACAACAAAAGCTTAAATTAGTGCGAAAAGTTTAGGCTACAGCAGTACATAAATAAATACAGGATTGCGGAAACAGGTACACAAACTGTCTTTATCCTCATCCATATCTATGAGCTACTATAAGTGACTTGGCTACTGTAGATATGTAGAAATTATAGATACCATACAGTCTACACATCTACCTTAGGTACCCAAGGTATCTACCAGGCATATATAATGTAAATGCCTAGGTACCTTTAGGATACCTACTGCTTCGGTAGGTACCTGCATAGGTAGAGGTAGTATACTACATGTAGGTAGTAAACTTTACTGGGCTACAGAAAAGTATCGGGGTCTAGTTATGTCTATTGCACTTTGTGACAAATCTATGCCTTAACGCACTTCTGCCGCTACTCGCATTACCTACCTACCTACCTAGCTGCCTACTTACCTACCAACCATTACCGGTAGAACCACCTACGGTCCTTACCTCACTAAGAATAACACCATCATCATCATCACTAGATACAAGGCATAGTATCATACCTAACCACGACCGCTAATACTACTTGTACTACATTACACCAACTCGTTAATGATTACACCACCACCACCACCACCACCATAGGTACCCATCTTCAACAGCCGCTCTTCGGTAAACCCACTCACCACCTCGCAACCTGCTTACCTCTCCCTTCTCCTGCTCCTTCTTTTTCTGTTTCTTTTCCCGGGTTCTTTTGCCTCTTTGCCTACAATTTACAAGTGACGTTAATCCTCTCCCGTCCGCGTGCCCTGGTGATCAATGCGACTTGATGATCTATCGGTCTACCGTTGACATTCGCCATTGGCATCATGGCCGCCGGCGATGAAGCCAGGTAAATAAAGAACTCATCCGCTCCGCTCCGCTCAGTTCCGCCCAGTTCAGCAGTCCCAGTCCCTTGCATCCATGACGCGAGCCCAGCTGACATACATCTCTTGCTATCATTATAGCCTCCGGCCGACCGAAAGTCTACTTCTTCAAGAAGGCCGCAAGCATTACCGCACCCAAATCTCGCCCATGTCAGTTTCCGTCTACCCGCCCGCGCACACACACACAGGTTTGCTAGTTTGCTTGGTTGCTTTGCTCCGCACGCGGCCGCTCTTGCTACGGATGCTAATCGTCCTGGACTTCTTGTAGACACTGGCAGCTCCGGTCCCTGATAAGCGCCGAGCGGGAAGGCGTCATCTACTTCCCCGCCGGCATCAACAACACTCACATCACCCGGCTCGATACGAGAACCCGCGAATGCGAAACCATCAAGGTCATCAGTTTCCATCCTAGGTGTCTGGTTGCTAGTGGCGGCTGGGTTTGCTGCGGCGGCGAGAACGGGGAATTCACCAGCCTTCGTGAAACCGCGGGCGCCGATGCACTCGCTGCCTCGGCCACCTCTGGCGCTGCTACAGCTGCTGCTGCTGCTGCCGCCGCCGCTGCCGCCATTGCTTCCGGCTCCGAAGACGCCCTCAGCCGCGATCCCACCCTTATCACTGAGCCTTCCATGGCCGACATGCTCAACATCTTCGACCAGATGAGCGGCTCTGTCAAGACGTGGACCGCATCGAATCACAAATTCGGCGCCCAGCGAGTCAACTGCATCACAATCTGGCAGCCCCCCAAACCGCCTTATGATCCCCTACAACCCGGTCGCTATTCCTCCCCCGTGGCTGTCTTGGCCAACAACGACAAGACGGTGACAATCGTATGCCTGAACGACTCGGAAGCCCTCGACGAACTAGAATATCCCGACTGTGTCAACCGTGGCGTCATTTCTCCCGATGGCAGTCTTCTGGTGGCGATATGCGATGATCCATTCCTCTACGTCCATGTCCGGCGTGCCCTCCATGGGAAGCGAGGGGGTTGCTATGAGTGGCACCAGCTTCCCAAGATACGACTCAAGGACCAATCCGTGCGGGACGTGTCGGATTGTCGAGGCAGTTTTGCGGCCTGCTTTTCTTCTTCTGGCAGGTACTTGGCCGTAGGCACACAGTACGGTACCATATCGATTTTTGATGTTGCCGCTTTCACTGATCCCACGAGAGACCCCCTGGTAACCTACTTCAGTTCGGCACGAGCACCCAGCGACTGTGGCGCAGTTCGGGACATGGCATTCTCCCCCGGCCCCTACGATATGCTTGCGTGGACTGAGCACCGCGGACGCGTCGGCGTCGCAGATGCCCGTACCAACTTCACGAAACGTCAGATCGTCTCCATAGAGGACCACGACTCATATGATCATTTTTCCCTCAACGAGCGCAACACAACCATTGACCCCCGCCTGCTCGACCCCCGGAGCGAGCGCAGCGCCGCAGGTTCGTCATCTATGTCTAGCCTCCTGGGTTCGTCTACTCGGTTACAGTCTAACACGGACAATTCCGATCCGTCGAGGCTAAACCATCCTTTTTCTCCCGAAGAAACGGCCGTACTGGAGACGATGCAAAGCGATCGCAGGCGCCGGGAGGCGCGGGAACGGGGGGATCAGCGGGATGCACAGACAGCGCGAGGCAGTGCTGCCTGGAGATCCTCTATCTTTGCCGAGCGCGTAAGTCCCCAGCCGAGGACGCCTGGTGTCGCACGGGAGCGCGATCGGGAGATTTCCGAAAGGTTGCGTTATCTGACGTCTCTGCAGCGTGATACGCTGACGCGGATCTTTGAGCGCGAGCAGAGTCGTGAGAACCGCGACCATCAGCGATCCGCCACGACACAGACACCGCCTGAACAAGAACGAGAGAGGCGGGCTCCCACGCCGCGGAGGAGAAGCTCTATCATGCAAGCCCTAGCGCAGAACATTGACAATCCGGCAAGACTACAGCGCCTGGGCAACGGAGAGGGCCCGAGCACCTCCCGCGACTACCCTTCTGTGTGGGGGCGAGCCGGAAGAAGTGAGTCGGGTTGGGCAGACTTGGAGGCATTGTATAACATATCTGGTGGCGACATGGCCACTCCCCACGATGCGACCCGGACCGAGACCAGCCGAATTCGACGTGCCATTCCCATCATCGGCGACGGCTGGAACGACGACATATCCGGCATTCGTCGTGTGTATGGTCGTATAGGTAATCGTGAGCATATACAACGGCCGGATGACACGGCAGGCCTGACCTGGAGCGAGGATGGCCGCACTCTGTAAGTCGAGGAAGATGAACTAGCACGACCAGGGGCAGCTGTGTGGAGAGGGCAAGGCTGACTAGTCGCTACAGGTACATTGGGGCCGAAGACGGTATATATGAGTTTCATATGAACATTCTCAGCAGAAAACTATTTCCGGCGGTCACGTTCCGCTGATGCCGACGCCAGGCATCAATTCTCGCATCACTCATCGGTATGGATAAGCAGGGAGGCAATTCTGGTGTTTTGGCGCAAATAAGCATACCAACTGGTGAACTGTACGGATAGATACCGGTGGTGTCTCTAGGCAGGATTTGTTTTTCGAACCCGAGCGCCACCCCCCACCTCAACGGTGAGAATAGGCCGAGGCACGAGTTCAGGCCATCGGCTCGGGAAAAGTTAATGGATTAGGGAGTTGTCGGTCAAATATCGTTTCCTCAGATGGCGCACAGGGCGTGGCCGCACGTGATGACCACAACCTACCTGTCGGTCCTCGTTAACCTAGTGCTCCCGCGTACATAGTCCTCAATTATACCCATTTTCGTTCAAAGGTGCTCAGTACCATCCCCGGCACTAGACTAGACAGTCTAGGTGATGCATTATTCGTAACAACACCAGCCGACTCATAGCCCTCAACCATGGCAGGTAAATAGAAAAGGCTTGGTCATGTGACGAGCCTCAATCACCAGATGGCGACATGAGCCGCTCCTCATACCGGCAATTCGCTGCAAAGCGTTGGAATGTGGAGGGGATGAAAGAGAAGTTTCTGCATAAGGATATGATGTAAGTTCAGGAACGCCGTTTATCAACTATAGGTAAGATACATTTAGCACAGAACGACCCACGCAGTCCGAACTACGCTCCCAGAAGCATACGGACCCCTTATCCACCCGGGCTATCTAGGGGGGACCGGAAGGGGGGGGTGGATACGAGACGAGACGATTCAATCTCCTTGGCCGGTCCCGGGGACCTTTGGCCGATCGATCGACCCGCCCGTCCCCACACTCAACCACACATACACACACACATACATATATGTATATGTATACACTCGCCCTCACTCACCTACCCACTCGCTCGCTCGCTGCTTCTCGCGTACACCAAGCCTGGCCCCAGGATGCTCGCGGGGGCTGTGCCGCGGCGAAGCATCGCGCTGTTCGGAAGACGGTGCATTCGCCCATTTACCAGCACCGCTCCCGTCAGGGCCGATTTTACTCATGTTGTAAGTCTCTAGTCATTCGTTTCCGACTTGGCGACAGATTGTCCACGTTTATGCCATGTGTATAAGTAGGCCACGTGGTATCTTATCGTCCTTTGGTTTCCTCCTATCTAGACGAGGCCATTTTTGCCTCGAAATTCGAGAAGCGCGCAGGTCGGGCACACGTAACTCATTGCCATGCATGACAGGTCATTGGCGGCGGCGTCATCGGCCTCGCAACGGCGCGGGCGCTAGCACACCGAACGTCGGGTTCCGCGTTTGGTGCGAGCACACTCCTGCTGGAGCGGCACGCGAGCATAGGCACAGAGACGTCCTCGCGGAACAGTGAGGTCATCCACGCCGGCCTGTATTACGGCGCCGGGACCCTCAAGACCCGCCTCTGCATCCGTGGCCGGGAGAAGCTCTATGCATTCTGCGCGTCGCACCGTGTCGGCCACGCCAACACCGGGAAGTGGATCGTGGCCCAAGACGACGCCGAACGCGAGGCCTTAGAGCGACTGCACGCCGCTTGCCGGGACGAGATACAGGTCCCTACGCGCTGGGTCGGCGAGCGGGAGGCGCGCGAGACGGAGCCGTCCGTCCGCGCCGCCACGGGCGTGCTCGAGAGTCCCACGACGGGCATTGTGGACTCCCACGGCCTGATGGTCGCGCTCCAGGGCGAACTCGAGGACGCTGGGGGCGTGGTGGCCTTGAATTCCACCGTCGCCGGTATCGAGCCGCTCTGTGCGCCGTCCTCCTCCGGGGCAGCCAGCAGGCCGGGGAGCGGCGGCTGGCGGCTCACCGTCCGCGACAGCAACACCGGTGAATCGTCCACCATCGAGGCCGACACTATAGTCAACAGCGCGGGCCTCGGGGCCGCGGAGATCCACAACATGATCGTACCGCCCAGCCGACACACGCGCCTATACTACGCAAAGGGAAACTACCTCAGCTACAACGCCAGCTCGCCCCGCGTCAGGCGCCTCGTGTACCCCGTGACGCTCCCGGGCGCCGGTGGCCTTGGTACACATCTCACGCTCGATCTGGCCGGGCGCATCCGCTTCGGGCCCGATGTCGAGTGGGTCGACGACCCCTCCGATCTAGCCGTCAATACAGCACGGTTCCCGAATATGCTAGCCGCCGTTCGAAGGTATCTGCCGGGTATCGACGAACGGGCGCTGAGCCCCGACTACGCGGGCATTCGGCCGAAGCTTGGGAAAGCCGGTGCTGTTGGCGCTGGAAAGGGGTTCTTCGACTTTCATATCAAAATGGAAGACGGATATGCGGGCTGGGTCAATAGTAAGCGATATTCTCTACTCAACAACTCGCGTTGCCTCGAACAGACGTCGCTAACTCGAGACTCCCCGAAGTGCTTGGAATGGAGAGCCCTGGGCTCACAAGTTCGATCGCTATAGGGGATTATGTGAGCGATCTATTCTATGGAACCCGGACAGTGGAGTGAAGTGAGATACGATATGGCGTCCGCCCTCCCGCTCCCCCCCTCGGAGCATTAGTGAGACATATCGCAATAAATAGAAGCGATCTCCCAGCGATCACGCTAGTCTAGTCTCCCTGATGCAATACTCGGTGGCTCTGGCCCCAGGGGACGGTATGGTACCATATATATATACATATGAACTTCAGCTTGTTAATTATAAAGCCAAGTGCTTGGGGAACTTCTAGACTAATATGCAGGAGCCACTATGCACGGCGTAGGGGTTAAAGAGAAAAGAAGAGGGGGGAAAGAATAGATACTGAATCCACGATATATACATGTGCCACCCCACGAATCTATGTACGTGCATCGACTTTTACGTGCTGCCTAGCACTCATCAGCCCCGTCGTTTCACTTACTTTGGGTTTCCATCTAGCATATCCACCAAGAGTAACACTTTGCCCCGGCCTCCTAACCCCATCTTCAATTCCTATTATCTCTTGCTTCAAGGACACCAGTTCCCCCCCCCCCCCCCCTTCTCCTACATGGCATGGCTGTTTCACGTCTATCTCCATGAAGTCTCATAGCCACCAAAATGCAATTCCGGCGTCATCGCCACTCTGAGCATTAATCCCATAGTAACACGGCGATTGGAAAGCAGCTAAAATCTAGCAACTATTATGGGTCTGTAGTAATCCTCGCTGCCCAAAGTGCGGACTCTATCTTACAATGTGAATTCTTTTCTTACGCAGCCCCCAACTCAGCCATTAACTCATCCGTGGTTGTGACCAAAAGCCACCGCCGTGGGCAACCACTATCAGTTTCAGCTCGTTCATTCACCGCCTCGTAGACTCGACGTCGAGTTTCTCTTTTCATAGCTCCCGTTAAGAGCACTGTAGTGTCGGGTGCCAAGTCGAATTGCCCATGTCCATAAGATGCTTGCATGAAAGCTTTCATTGTCTTGCGGGCGGAAAGATTTCACGGGTTAGGTCACGCTCTAGAGGAAGCCGATTCAATAACTAGCGAGCTTGGGGAAGAGAGACAGTGAGAAGCAAAGCACCTACCTGGCTGAGCTATTGCCTAGCCGCTCATATTAATCTTCGAACGAATCAACACTATCAATGCCAAGCTTATCCGAAACACCCATAGTAAGTAATACGAGTTGTCTACAAGAACAGTGGCCTTGCCCGAAACGGCCATGTTTTCGTCCCTCCTAACGTCCAAAACAACAATACCTACTTGGTAGCAATAATACCCACGACAGGAATTATCTGGTCCGATCGCTACTGAGTAATCGAGCCTCTCAACCCTCTGAACGCTTTTCGCTGCTGGCAACTAACCCTAGCCTGCCCTACTCATCTTTCATTTCTAAGCTAGCAGCTAGCTGTGACGTAGTCGCAGATGAGGCCCCTACTGCATCGTCTTCCGATACCGAGGTCGAGTGGGTCAGGTGTGAGGGCTGTGCAGGCTCGCGGGTAATGGATGCATTCGCGTGGGCTTCGCTAAGCTGGCGCTCTGGACGCAGGTCAGCCGAGAATGAGTCAAACTTCAGTCCTATAGTGGCTTACCTAGCTCGCGGATTCTGTGCCGGAGCATCTGATTCTCGCGGATAAGAGACTGTGTCTCGGCCTGGTAATAGGTGGCCTCATCTCGAACGCCCGAGAGATGCGGCTCGCCCTCTTGACTAATAGAAGTCGACCTGAGCCTCGGCGAGGATGGGCCACGGCTTGGTGTTCTAGATCTACGTTGTAGAGTGTCTCGCGCTATGTCAAAAGTGGGCCTTGAGCGGGAAACGGAAGGGGATCTAGGGATGGTACCTGGCAGTGTGGGCACAGAGGGCGGTGCACCGAGCGCGTGAGACATGGACGTAGAGCGATCCGAGGTAGACGGGTGGTCTTCGGCGGCTACACTGAGCTGGGGTTGCCCTTGAGCAGCCTGTAGCTGCTGTAGCTGAAGCTGCTGCTGGCGGATCATGTGCAGCAAGCGGTTCTGCACAGGTTAGCCATCGGCTCACATATCGGTTATTGGTGCGGCCCTGGAGGATTGAGGGGGAGTCCCTGGACGTACGACTTGTGCCTCCTGTTCGGCCTCGAGCTCCTGGTGAAGCTCGCCCAGGCTTGGAGCTCGGTTATGATGGGGATCCCGGCCTACCAGGAGAGGAGACGGCGACAAGGGCTGAGGGCTCACGGTCCGATGCTCCGAGACCATCTCGCCGGGGGCGGGCAGGGTGGGGTCATTGAGCTGGAGGTTCATCAGTACGGCGGATCGTCGCCGGCCGGCTTGTGGAGACTGGCGCTGGCGTGAGAGGGAGCTGCTCGAAGTACCTAATGTGCGTGTACGGGTATACGAATTAGTCTAGTTGTCTCCAGACCTTGTCCAAGATAGGCAGACCGACAAATAGGAGGGGAAATGGCTATGAACGAAGATGCGCATATGCTATCTAGTTATGTATGTGAGGCTATGAGTGAGTGAGTGAGCGAGTGAGTGAGCGAGTGAGTGAGCGAGTGAGTGAGCGAGTGAGTGGATGTGTGTGTCAACGCGTATGTGCCAATGTGTATGTGTGAATGTGTTGCGTGTGGTAAGGTAATAAGCAAGCAAGCAAGCATATACATACGTCGGCCGGGCTCATGTTGCAGACCGGCATTCACGGTAGCAGCAGCCTGCAGCGAGACGGAGGCAGAGCGAGGTGAGGGTAAAGGCGACTCGCCACGTACGACAGATTCCCCACCTACACCCGCACCGGCGCCCGTACTCGTAGTCGTGCTCGTGCTCATGCTCATGCTCATGCTCGTGTCCCCGCTCCCGTTTGCCATGGTACGGAGAGGTGCAGCAACTGGAGATGAAGGCGGCAACGAGTTCAAATCAGGAGCCATGGCTGTCTGCGCCTAGTTCTTAGGTGGCCTGTCCGGTCTGGCAGCGCGTGGACAGTGGGTGTATACGTAAGTCGGTAGAGTAGGCAATGCTGAACAAGTAGTGATCAATGGGCGATAGATGGTGTAAGCTACTGTTCATCGGTCCATCCTCTGCCTAGCGTTCTTCCGGCGTGTTTATTGGAAGATGTTGACGCGGGGAGAGAGGGGCAAAGGTGGTGGGGAACGGGGACCAAGTCTAGGTAGGTACATTAGGTACCTAATATAACTACATGTCTATATGCAGGTACTGTATGTTTACCTGCAAACAACATTTTCTCAGGCAAGGCAATAGGTACGAGGAGCGGCAATGATATGATGCGATAGAAGGTGCCCAGGTACCTACAACGAAGCGCCTATAAGGTGAGATCGATACCTACATGTAATCTACCTGTACTGTACCAATAGTGTGAGTAGAACCTGTCCCTGCAAGCTTGCTAGGTAGTTACCTACCTAGGTAGGTACTTATCGCTGGGCTATTATTACGTTTTCCGTTTCTGGATATTAAACTACATGTAGGTACCTACCACCTCTGATAGTAGTCTTCTGCCTCGTGCAAAGAGGATTAAAAGATAGTATTCCCATGGTGGCAGGCTCGGACTTGATTCCAACAGTAGATGGACGTGTATTTATTTACCCGATCTTACTACACCATACAGCTAACATCTAACGCAACGGTGTACACCCAGAGAACAGCCTTGGAAAGACAGTTTAACGTTAGTCTAGTTCCATCTGGGACCGACCGCTTCTATCAGCTAAATTCTGCGGTTGTGCGTAGTGCCATGAGCCTTTTAATGTATTTGAGGTCCTCCGGTTTTGATGGCATGGGGGAAATGGTTGGAGTCGACTATAAACGATGTCGGGAGGCGCTCAAGCCTGAGGCTAGCGGTAACGAAACTGCTCTGCTGACAACAAACATCGGATTTCGAATAGGTGCGCAAGCCGTCAAGCTAAATGGGTACTTCTAATTGAAATGCTTGAATACGAAGAGTGCGTAATTTTTGGAAGAAAAAGTCTCGAACAGCGATTCGTAGGCTGGATTCCGTCCAGTATAGACACGAAACATGGGGCAAGGTAACTACAATGAACTTCCGCAGCGAACGTACCTCTGTCTGCTTACTTCTAGTAACCCTCTTCTTAATCTCTCCGGGGTTCCTAATAGATCTCCGAAGTTCGGGTAGGCGGGAAAATAAAGTGTGTAGATGAGTTTGGGGGCCACCGCCGGCGATTCTGTTGACGCAGAAGCACACCTGTTACTGTCACCACTTTTCCCCCCCCTCGTCAACATTGAACGGCCTATTACGCAGTAATTCCTCGAGAACTTTATAAACAGCCATTTCAGTGGGAGCGGAATTCTGATGCCTCAGGATCTTACTCGGCGCAGTCGTATTCTTTCAGCTCCAACAAATCCCAAATATAGTATATCAAAGCCCGATTGAGGTAAGCCATTGGACTAAAGTTGGCGAGGTGTGACAGTGTTAGCTTGATTTGGGTAAAGTTATGTCTTCGATGATGATCTGCCACTCGTGACACCGCGGCCAAGCTACAATTACCCTGTAGTAAAAGTCTTCAGATCATAAGCCGGATTTTTGGTCAGAAGTAACCCTGGCGCGCTTGGTATATGGGTGCTGTTTTCGTAAATTATGGGCATATAGGATAATATATTATTCGAGAAACGGGAGGAAGGAAGGAGTAAGCCGAGCCATAGTTCTAATCGCTAGATTTTACACAATATAGCGAGAAGAAAATGATCATCTATAAGTTTTATACAAGCATTTTTTTGCAAAGTTTCCCGCTTTTCCTTTTTTTTTGTCTTTTAAATATTTAAGGCGACGAAGTATATTTCGTCTAGTAGGCCTTTAATTTTGATAATGCCATATAGAAATTGATAGTAGTAGCGTTAAGCGGGCGTATAAATCCCCCCCCAGGTTTGCACGAAGTAATGGTTGCCGTATAGCTCCTAATTCTTCATCCAAAAAGACATCTGGGTGTATTGCACAGGATATTCTAGTCTACACAAGTTGTATAAATATACTTTGAACTATACAGGGGAGAGTTATACGGCCACGCGCCTATTAGATCTTAAGTTGCGTTCGGAGTCGCCACCAGCTTGAGCTACGACCGAGACATGCACATTGTTCCTTGTCGAGGACACTTAAGTGCTCAAGGGCATTGAAGGACTCGACTTTAAGGGTCAATTTTGAATTCGAATGCAACCTGTACGATAAGGGCTTCGTCGACTCACAGAACCTTTTATTAAAGTGTATATCATACACCTTGAAAATATGGCAGTATATAGCCGTATTAGTTGTAGAGTAATTATTGGTGGTGTTGTTGGTTGGTAAAGTAGTTGGTGAATTGGTAAGAAAAGCGAAGAATTAGGGGTGGCCCCAGGCTCTAACACCACGGTTTTCGACCTCTCTGGGGCCCTCAACACCATAGCTGAAATAACACGAAACTACTGTTCGACAAAGTAATAGAGTTATTGCCGCGCACGAAGTAGCCCGGAGAAGGTATTGCTGCACCCTTCGGCTCGAACTCTAGGTACATCTCAACGTACCCCGGCCTCGTAGTGCTACAGCACGGCTACCTATCCCCGTATAGCGCCGACTTGAACCTAAAGCCAACCGACCCTTCTTTAACCACTATACGCGACCTGGCTGCCCTTTGTTGGGTAAGAAGCACGGCGCTCCTTTCCCTACCTAGCTCGGCATACTTAGGCATTGTTTAGTCGCGCGTTCCTTTTAGCTCCAGCGAAACCATACGAAGTACTCCGTAGCCGTACAGAACCGGTGGAAGTTCTCCGAGTTCCGTAGCAGCTAGATGCAGTACGCTTCGTAGTACCCTAGTAGGTGGTGATGAACTCTTTCTCATGGAACTTCATCGGCCAACTATCGTCGTTCCACTCGTTGCCGTCGGGGTCTCGTTTTCGGTTTTGGGGTGCCGTCCATTCGACCTTCGCGCGGGCAGGGTTGAGATCGCTACTTCGATAATCTCTGATGGCCTTTCTGGGTCCTCGTCCTCACGTGGGCCTCGAGAAAGGGCGCGTTTAGGAAAGGTAGATCTATCAACGTGTCTGTCCTTGTGTGTGGCTCCGCCGGGCTCCCCAATATAGCACATACCTGACCTAGCAGACCAGGAAGATAAGTGTTGTCCGTCCCTTGAGGTAATCCATGGCTCTCAGTCTGAGTGTTTTGCGTTAGCGTCTCCGGCTGCTAAGCAGCCTGGTGGAGGCTTTGGTGAGCATAAACAGTCTAGCAATGGGGGCGGTACAGGGCCCGGTAGTAGTTTAGCATAGGATATCCATTTATAGATATCCACCCAAAGTAAGTCTCTAGAATGGGTCGGTCCCCGTCGTGTGGCACGCAATCTGGCCTTTTTCCGAGTGTAAGTTATGACCCTTGGACTAGTCTCTTCGTCGTCCTAGGAGTCTAGGGGGGCGTAGGACGCGTATTCGAGGTTGTTTTGTGTGCGTGTGTTAGTGAGCGAGGATACCCATAGTTCCTGCACCAGCATCACGTCGATTTCTCCCTCGCAGCGTTTCCGAAAGGATGCAGTACAGGTCCGTAATCTTTCGCGAGGTTTGGGCGTTGGATGCCCGTCCCTCCCATGGTGCCGTCGAACACGTGCTGTCTGATGGCTGCAGCCCTCTAGCTAGCGCTGTGCTGGGTCCGGTGAGGGCGTGTCGTCCCTTAGCTCTACTGTCTTCTGAGTCCCTTCTATTTTTGCCCCCGTTCCTATCCAAGTCCTCCTTGTTAGGGTTAATAGGCGCGTAACGCGACCTATGGCTCCGGGGGTGGGTGGTATGCCTGCGTTCTAGTTGTCGTGGGCCGGCCTTTTCTGCTTGTTGATTTGTGCGGCCTTGGCGGCCCTGGCCGTCATAGATATGACGCCGAAGCTGGCATTATCCAAACCCGAGGCCGGTAGGTCTTCCGCTGCAAATTCGGGCATGTTCTCTTCGCTGTATTTTGTGCCGCCTATTCGTCTGGCTGCTTGTGACTGGGTCTTTATTAGGGCGCGCTGGGCAGTTACCGTGGCTCGCGGGATATGGCCCGTAGCAGCAACCGTGCCCCCAGATCTAGCAAATACCACTGTCTTGAAATACCGGCCTACTTCGGCAGCCAGCTCTCTAGCGAGCCTACGCTGTGAGCTCTGGCTCGAGCCCGAGAATATCTCTTTTTGCACGCGTGCACTGCGTGCGTTCCGCTTCGGCGAAGCGGTCAGCAATTAGTTGCTGCAGTGAGGATTCGTATTCTGTGTTCGGCAGCGTCCTTCTCTGTGGGCATTCGAGGAGGAGTGTACATGCTATTGAACCCAACCTTTTTACGCTGAAGATTGATCGCAGACGGAGTTGGTGGCTTGGTTTGTTTGGTATACTGAGGATCTGGTGCAGCGGGCGGGCGTGCTGTCACTAGAGCACTCGGAGTCAGTTATCACCATTCTGAGTAGATTTAGGAGGACTCTAGAAGCTTCTAGGCACTGTATTGGCCCCAAAAGGAAATATCCTGCTTGAAAAATAGCCGAAATAAGAAGAAAATAACGCCGAGAACTCCTTACAGGAGGTGCCGATCGGCAGATTACGCTAATTTAAGGTGTGGTTGGTGTTTTTGGTGCTACACACGCTTGGCTGCTAACACTTCCAAACCTACGGACAGTAAATAGAAGGAAAGGTGAGTCCAAACCGGAAAGATACCACCAGTGAACATGCTCCTACATATGTAGTCAACCTACCCACGAGGTGCTATGTACCTTGTTATCTGATTGCCCACATGCCAACCTCGAGCTCTCTTACTTAAACAAACACTCGAGTCCATACGAGAACAACTTGACCAGTTACTTACCACGCCCTATAGAATATTGCTATTAGTTACCATGGGTAGTAAATGTGCTATCTGACACAGCTCTGAAAGATCTAGACGCTCGCGGCTAAAAGGTATAGTCGTTGTCTACATAATAGCAACGTTCCTCCACCTGGGAGACGGGTTACGACACGAAAATCCGTTGGCGTTTCCGATGACGATCCAGCTCAAGGGGATCGAGCGAAACGGGTCGGGAGAGTACAGGGGGAGAGAACAAAGAAAGGTGGTCGTCGAAAGGAAAACACATCGGAGAATATAGTCATGGATTGCAGGGGAGCCACCGAATGCGTCCGCCATCGGCGGTCCATGCGGCAACTGGCACAAGCCACGCCCGTCGATGTACATAGTAGTAGACGGCAATCCTCCCGGTATCACCACAACTCCCTCGACTTTTTGGCCGCATCTACGGTACCAGGTATGGCGGCGGCGCGTGTTGCATTAAGTCTCCAGAGAAAGAATGGAGATGCTGCAATAAAAGCTAGCCTTGCCTTGGAGCTTGTTGAGGAACTCGTCTCGTTGCAGATGCCGGCGGTGAGGTTGGATTTTGGACCATCGGGCCGCGTTGGCCGCGTTGGCCGCTGGTCCAGCTGCATCCTGGGGCTCTTCGACCCACTCATCTCAACCAGAGCTGGGCGCTGTAGTTTAATGTACATAGGTATGCAAACAAGCATCCCAGCAACAAGCATCTTAGAATGGTGAGATCAACCTAACTATCCCACTCACTGCCTCACTACCGGTCTCTGGCGACGTAGGTAGATAGTAGGTATGTATATATACATATGTAATGCAGCTAGGATGCCCATAGCTACATATTTCGATGCAGCCCAGGGAGATAAGATATGCTCCTGGGCTTGATACCTAGGTAGTGAGCTGGTCTCTCTTATCGCAGAAATTCCTATGGTCCATGTCTATCAGCGGCAATTCGGAGAAACACCTTACCATACCCCCAAATAGCTTGCTCCGATCAGCAACAAATACCTACCGAATTGACATGTCAACCCGGATGTTCTCGGTTGTTGATACGAGGACGACGCTTTGTACACCTAAGACTGTGTGTAGTCGCCCAAGGCGAGGGATGTGTGCGCTGTGCAGCATCGCATGCTCAATTAGATTGATACGGGAACATGATAAGATAACTGAAGATGTTCTACATAAGTAAGTAAGTATGTGAGGTGATACGGAATACTGTCTGAATAGTTGCAACGGCTAAGCGCTAGAGCCGGGTCGATGTGCCGAAGATGGAGATGCAATAAGTACTACGTTAGGTATACTCAAGCAACTTACATAATATCAGCACAACCCAGGGTGCGGTCCGGGTCTCGATAACTAACCCCAGGTTGGGTAACGACCTGCTACTATGTATGTAGATAACAGATCCTTACCCATCGACTTTGCTCCTAGGTATGTATGCAAAGCAACAGGACGAACTCCAACATCCAACATAAGTGCCTAAGATAATAATTACTATCATAAGTACGTAAGCTCTGCCAGATCCTTGCTATTGATATAGGTAATCGATGTCACAAATGCTATCTAGCGTAGCGAACAGGTACATTTCTCTGCTACGAGGTGTTATCAGATAAGGATGTCAACCGACCAACCCGAGTGATGTGATTCGGTCCATTTCTGCAAAGGTCACATAACGCAGCAAGTATATTTCACGCATCATAGAGCTATTGACACGCCAGCATGCCAGCTCAAGGCAACACATGCCGGAGCTAAGCACGATGGTAGAGAAAGGGGTAACACGCTTGAGACGACTACTACTGTATGTATACTAGTAGATAGGTACGTACTGGGATAAATTGAGTCGTTAACCAGAATACTGTATAGCAGTTACATGGTCGACATATTAGGCAATGGGTCTTGGTTTCGAGTCAGTTGATACGTCAATTGAAAAGCGCAGCGCCAACTCTATTGCAATGCGCACAGTACTAGGTGCCAGATTAGTAAGTACCTATGTACAAACTGAGTAGCTGCACACACACCCCTATAAATTGAACCTTGTTAAGAGAGAGACATCTTTTGCAAAGCCTGTCACCGCAAGCAAGCTCTCTCTTCCACTGGATGCCGATGTCGTCTAGAGATGGCCAATAGTGCGAATACGTAGTAAGGATTAAATATACATAAATTTTACCTACCTACAACGTACGGTAGGTACCTACTTGTAAGAGAGGTAGGTGGGTACTAGCACTATAGTAAGTGGCCAGGCGGGCGGATGATGGGTGGTATAAATCGGCATGATTCCCCACACAGTACGTGCACTAGAAAGGATAACAACGCTGCAGATCTGGACAGAATCTGGGCTTGCATCTAAAACTCGATTGCACGATTCAGCAGGGAACGACCAATAACCTCCGGTCCACGGACTATTTTGCGCCATGACTGTCTCTATGTCCAGAGGCAACAAGGGTAGGCGGTTGTCTCCATATCAGTGCAGACAGAGCCCGAATAGATAAAAAAAAAAAAATTAAAAATTTAAGGACCTTCTTCCGGCGTCTCGACGTTGGTACTCTACTCTTCCCTTCCGTTTGATCTTCACGCAGCTGTAGCTCGCATTTACCAGTATCGGCACGAAAGCACATCTCCAGGAGCTCTCGGCCAGCACAGGAAAACATCTAACCTCTAGCCTTCACTCTCACTCTCTCCGCCAGACGCCTCGGCTCCGGCTTGTTGTGTGGAAAAGCCAATCCCCTCCACTTGTGCTTGACGCTCACCCCTTATCTACGGACCCCCACGAATTCTGTTGCTACGCAGAAGACCGCAGCAGTAACAGCCGGATCACAGGCATTGGCGCCGTGTCCGTTTGTCGTAAGCCTGAAGCAAAGCCGGGAAGCAATGATCCTAACGAAACAGAGATCACCTCGAAACCCCGATGCCTTCCCGACTCTGCAGCTCTTCCTACTAGGTAGGTAGGCGCGTGCATCCGCCGAGGCCGTCCAACGGATCCAGCTGACTCCTTTCGTGTTAAGCCATCGTGCGTTTAGCCGAGCCTATAGCACTGACGTCCATATTTCCCTATGCCTGGTCCCTCGTGCGGCATTTTCAGGTTGGAAACGAGCAAGATGCCTCCTTCTACGCCGGCCTCCTCATCTCGGCCTTCTCTCTCACCGAGGCCTTGATGGGCATGTACTGGGGCGGTCTCTCAGACCGAGTAGGCCGGAAGCCGGTTCTTATTCTAGGCTGCCTTGGGACTATGTTCAGCATGGTTGTTGTCGGCTTTGCCACCAATATCTGGATCGCCCTACTCGGGAGGGCGTGCGGTGGCCTACTAAACGGAAACATTGGTGTTATTCAGACCAGTACGCATCCCTCAGGCATCTATGACTTTTCTGTATTCTCTTTTTTTTTTTTTTTTCACGCGGGACGCTTCTTCCCACGTGGTTCCGAAGCCCGTATGAATGAGCCAGGTTTTACCAAACAAGCAAGTCTCTAACTCCGTAGTTATTGTAGTGGTGGGAGAGCTCGTCACCAAGCCTGAACATGAGCGTGAGTGAGAATCTCCCCCTCCCTTTCAAGAGGCTGAGCACTGATTTCGCAGCGCGGGCCTTTGCCGTAATGCCCTTCGTCTGGTCGATGGGAACTATCATCGGGCCGGCTGTTGGGGGGATTTTTGCAGACCCCCATCAAACTTGGCCCGAAATTTTTACGCAGGATAGCTGGTTCGCGGCGTTTCCCTATCTTCTCCCCAACGTCATATGTGCAGCGCTGCTATTTGTTAGCATCATACTAGGATGGCTTCTGTTGGAAGAGACGCATCCGGACATGCAGCCTCGCGTGACGCTGCCGGACGATACCTATGCTACCGACGAGACACCGCTTCTAGAGACCTCCGATGCGCTCAAGCAGCCGCCCATCGACTTACGATCAGAGACTTATGGGTCATTTAAGAGCAGAGCAAGCCTTGACTTAGGTTCCGGGACCGGGTGCACAAGGAAATCCGAAAAAACAGGGCAATCAAGCATCTTCAACAAGCACACTATGGCCCTAATTATCTCCTTGTCCATCTTTACCTATCACTCTATGACTTACGATCATCTCATGCCCATATTTTTCGAGGACAAAAAGGCCCAGCTTGGTGACATGTCTGTTACCGCCTTCCGGCCATTCTATTCACCAGGAGGTCTTGGACTCTCGATGCAAACGGTTGGCGTGATCCTAGCTGTCAACGGTGCAATTGCGCTTTTTGTGCAGGTCGTCGTCTTCCCGGCGGCCGCCGAAACAATTGGCGTGTTCAGACTTTTCCTCATCGTCACCGCGTTTCTCCCCGTCGCTTACCTCATAGTCCCAGGGCTAGTCTACGTTCCAGAGTCGATTCTGTTCCCTGCCATCTATTTCTGCCTAACAATCCGCAATTTGCTATCTATCGTCCTCTATCCCCTCCTGCTAATCCTCGTCAAAGAGGCTACCCCCAGCCCTAGTATGCTTGGCAAGGTCAATGGACTTGCCGCTAGCGCCGGGGCCGCGTGTAGAATGATTGCGCCGCCGGTTGCTGGTTATCTTTATTCTCTCGGATCACAGATGGATTGCACAGCAATTGCCTGGTACGGGAGCGCTTTTGTTGCCGTTGTCGGTTCCATACAATGCTTCTCTATTCGACGGGGCAGAAAGCCTAATGCCGCGGAAGAACTTGGTTACGAAGGTGCCGGTGAGTGCTGAATGGAAAGTTATACAATAACTGCGACGCCATCGCCTTAATGATTCATGATACACTTCCAAGGCAGGTGCAATTACTATGGACGAGGCAGGGGTAAGGCGTTAAGTTTTATAGATGGTTGTAACTTATATAGTTACCCATAAGGAACAAGGAAGGCGTCTCCTGTACTTTACTTCAGCCTATGCGATATTCAAATCAACTATAGTCTACCTCAGCAATAGTTGACTCTGTGTACTAAACACATTACTTGCTATGAAGATTAGTGTTCGGAAATATTGGTTTTGGTTATTCCGCTTGTTTCAATTATAACTTGAGATGGCTCAATCATATCTGCAGGTTTCCTTACGCGGCGGAGGTCAATGCTTGTCTCCCCAGTCTAGCCTCATCGATCAGGATAGTCCCTTGGCATCACAAAAAAGGGATGTCATTATAAGCCACGACTACATACCCGAAGATACCCTTCGCCGCGGCCTCGATGCCGTCCATTGCGCATTCAATACACCAGTAGCAAGCGTGGACTACCGGGTTATCGGTGCGGGCGCAATCTGGTCCTTGGGCAAGACCGATCGAAAAACCCGCGATTTCGATATCTTAGTAGCAGACGACAATGTTAAGCTAGCCCGGAAGTTACTCGCTCAGGACGACAACTTCGGAGAGACACGAGTAGATTCGCTGTACTATAAAGCGCCTTCAGGAAAAAACTTCAATATCGATGTTGTCACCGTTAGCAAGATTGAGATCACTAGATTTCCCGCCGAGACTGCTCCACAGCATGTTACCTTAGCCAAAGTGGGTTCGATCGAGTGTTTGCTGGAAAGCAAGATCGCTGCGCTGTCCAGCCCTGCACGCAAAATTAAAAAGGGTCAAACTAACAGCGACGACCTGGTCTTTTTGCTCGACTTGGCGGCTTCAAAGGGTATCACCATCGGATATGGTGCTATGCCCCTCCTCACGACCGGCTTTGTTCGATCATTTCGTCGCACACGACCACAGTCGTCCGAGTCCTGGGATTCGATCGGCTGCCCGGCGGAGGGGTGAGCGATGCAGTTTGGCCGCGGATGCAGGCTTTACGGGTCCGGGCAGTGGTTTTGGCATCTGGGAGTTTGCATTTTCCGTATCCTGCGTGGATGTAATAATATTGAAACCGTTCACGCCCGCAGGCTCCAGGAGAACCTCCTGGAGCCCTGCATGCCCATAGCCCCGTTGGTTCGCAACTACCAGCTTTCCAGTAGCCTCATCACGGAAGCCGCAATTATAGTGTGTGTGGCCGAACATCCACAACTTGACCGCCGCAGATGTCCAGCAAAGATCCTCCGACATATCCGTTGCGAATGCCGAGGATATACTGCTACCCCGATGCACAGGCTCGACTGCTCTTGGATCAAGCGTCGGTGAATGGTGGGTGGCAATAACTGTAATAGCACTGGAGTTAATAATGTCCACGTAGGGTAAAAATTACTTGAGGTTTCGCAAAAATTGCCCGCTAAGGCACCTGGTTGCTCTTGAGATATGCCGAGAGAGGGAATAAGAGACTCCAAGGAACTAACTGATCTGCCGCTGAGGTTCTTTTTCTTGTAGGGTTCGGACTTGGCTGTTTAACCAATCTCTATCCTTCCTATGTTCCTCCGAATGATTTTCGAGTGACCAATCGCGGATGCCCCTCGACTCATTGAGGTCAGTGAGACGCGCGTCGACTTCGGAGGCTTGCTGCGGGAGTACATCGCTCCACAATGTGCATCCGAGAACAGTAATATTCGCATCAATATCGAAGCGGTCCCGGTGCAGAAAAATGAAGCGTCCTCCATGCTGCTGTCTGGCCTCTTCCTCGAACGCCCTAAGCCGCGCAACGGCATCGGGCAATGTAGTCCGGTAGGGCTCGTGATTGCCCAGTATATAGAAGAACCGACTACCGCGCGCCTTGCTCAGCAGGACTCGGAGGAAGTGGAAGAGCGCGTCGTCCAGCACGAGGCCGATGTCTCCGAGGAGGAATAGGTGGCTGCCCGTGACGTGGAGACGGAATGTCTTGTAGAGCGGCTGCGAGAAGGGTGTCTCGAGGTGGAGATCCGATAAGACCTGGAACTGCGGTGTAAGGGTAGACATGATGACTTGAATTCCCAGACCAGAGACTCTAGAGACGCTCGGACAGCTCAACAGACAGTGTTTTATAACCTGTACATGGAGCGTGGTGTGTAGCAGTAGGTAGGTACTGCCTACGAGAGTTACTGCTTTACTGCAGCTAAAAAGGTTGCAAGTCTAAATCTTCTCGTCGCATTACATCCACAACTTACAAGCCGTACAGCACACATCGGGGCACACACACACACACCAGGCGATTGGATCGTACTTGTTTCGAGGGGTCGTAGGCTTTTTTTCGGCTATATTGATGATTCTAGCGTGGAACCAAGCGGAGGCTGAGGCAAAACCTAATATCTGCCACGTGAAGCCTGGCCCACCAGCCCCCCGGCCGCGTCTTTTAGTTACCTTAGTAAAGCTTAAGCCGCTAGAATATAGCACGGATTAACCAAGCCATACTAAGTAAGGAATAGCGTTAGACGTCCACCCCGGAGAGCAGGGCAGAAGCAGAGTCAGCCAAAAACCACACACATCCTATACACCCTATATCGTACTTTATGCTGCAAACTCTACATGTATACGTAGTAAAATAACTTCAATATTTACATTTTTCGAATCGCGAGCTTCGGTCCTCTAACATTGTCAAGTTTTGCATAATTAAAACAGCATGCGGTTGTGTTGTGGTATCTTGAAATACTAAGGTCTACTGGTCTGGTTGATGGGGTGTGTGTGGTTTTTGGCTGACCCCACTCTGAGCAGGGGTAATGATTGTGATTCGCCATACATACTGTAGTATCCCTTTAGAGACCCCCTCGGCACCAGTACTTTGCGACCAGGGCAGTAAGCCAATGAAATCAATGGATAGTGCGATACTTGGCTTGCCCCCCGGATCTCACCTAATTATACCCATGCAAGATGTAATGCCTAGAACAGTAGGTACTTTTTAAACACATAAATATGCTGCTAAAATGCCGCTAACTGTGCGCTTAAACGATGTAGTTGATCGGAGCAGGGGGGATGTGGGACTAACAGGGGCAGAAGAAAAGTACTGGTGCCGAGGGGTCTCTAAAGGGATAACTAGCTGTTACTTGGAAGTTCTTTATACGTTTGGTACATGGGGGGATACCGGGGCCCTCGTTAATTATTCAGCTGTCGCTAATTCTCTTCGCGAAGTAGGTGTATATGACCAGATTATTGTATTTTCGGTAGGTACTTATTGGAAAGCGTAGCTTTCCCGAATACGTATTGTGGCTAACAATTAAGTGTGAAGGAAAGCGTAGCTTGAGAAGTTCTAACGGTGACCCCCTAAAACTCTATAAAAGTGGTCGGCTTTCCCATTGGTCTAGACGGGCTCTGCAACAATTCCATTGGTCAGAGCCTATTTGAGGCATCAACCACAACGTATTCGCACTGAAATAGACCGTGTGGCTTGCGTACTGAGATAGTGGACGTGATCGCTAGCGGTCGCTATAACTAAATACGAATACGAAAGGCTTACATAACGCTGAAACGAAGCAGACAGTCGAACGGACGAACAGTTGAACAGGGCTCAAAGACTTGCTGTCCCGGCCCTCCTAGATGTCTCTCCCGGCCTCGGAACACCTAGACTAAAATTGAAATGCTTTGCATTTCAATTTTCAACGTATTAAAATGGCAGCTGTACCAACAACGGTAAAAGCTTTCCATTTTAGTGACAGCTTGGTCTAGCGCTACACGGTATTATATATTAACATCTAGAACACTAGTGCAACCCCAACCCATGTAGACCCCTCTGCAGCGTCGTCTGGTTTGTCTCCTTATAATTACAGACCTGGTAGTCGGGGATCTTGATCTGGCCCCAGTTGTCGTCCGAGCTCTGCCAATGACACTTCTCGTAAATAAGTTTGAAATCCACATCCCAGCCACCTACGGGATGTTAGTTATTATTATATGCATAGCATAAAATTGCTCGAGAGACGTTGTGGATAAGGAGTGGCAAAAGGCGAAAACTTTGGGGGTAGAGATGAAGCTGGACCTTCGAGTGGCCGACACACCTGAACTCGTGCCGCCCTCATCCGTGTGCGCATATATATTGAAGTCGAAGTTTAGAGCAACATTCCCGCGACCGCGGAAGCATGGGGTAAACTATGCGATACTCATGTTAGAGATTGTCCTTGAAAAGACTGCGATTGTCCCAACCGAATCCATATCAGACCGCTTAATCGATTATTCTCCGGTGCACGCGATAATAAGTTCTTGTAGCTCGGGGACGCGCGATTCAACGTAATATGTGCAAGACTTACAACCGGGTTGGGGTTCTTGGCGGAGAATGTGAATTCCCCTTTGTGAGGCTCATCTACGCCGACCGCTGGATTTACTTCCAGACTGATCTTAAGCAATTTAACAACTGTTGGTATATGTGTTAGAAGTAGGAGTTTACACTGACCAGATTCGACTTGGCGCGATTTGTGCCGACTGGGATACCGATCCCGGGTGTCGTCCTGTTGGTCTCATCCTTGATCAAGTCAATTTTCGCCCTTAATGTGTTGAGGTTGTCGCCCTTCTCCAAGGTAAGGTTCTTGGTAGTCCATGTTACACCTGAGACGGCGAACCGAGCTTGCTCCTCTATGTAGCCGGAGCCGAAATCCGACTCGATGAACTCGGCCGACGCAAGGCAGATCATGATGGAGTAACTCGGTGGGAACCCGTGAGATGGAGTGTCAACATAGAGGTCGAGATCGGGGAACTTAGTGTGTAGTACGCTCATGTCGTCCTCGAAGTTAACGATGACACCACCCGCCGCGTTACAAGTACCTGGCGTCCCCGATCTGACTGCTCTCGAGACATGGCGGGCTACCGCGCTTGCGGTAAATACACCGGTGACAACCGTGACAATGACCGCGGCCTTCATCTTCGTCCTGCTCTTGTGATTCTTGGAGTGAAGAAGACAAGAAGCCCGAAAAAAATAGAGCAACGCAAAATATCTGCGAGCATGCAGCAGCTGTCGGCTCTTTTATCAAACGCAACAAGCTGTAGCATCCGGTACCTATGGTCCGCGGACCCAAATCGGTTACCGATCTACAAACTTGCTATATTATCCGCTAGACCGGGATTTGTCTACTGCAGGGGTGTTTATTGATTGATTGCCTTTGTTTTTAGCAAAGGAGGTATATAAGGTTATTTTTAAAACACCTGCTAGAAAGGTTTTCTTTAAAAAGGCTTTTTAAAAACAATGTTTTTAATATATAGTTTGTAGTAAAAAACCTATTATAATAAATTTAATTATTAATAAAATAACTATTTTATTATATTATTTAGCTTATTAAAATATAACTAAATAAAAATTAAAAATAATTATATTATTTAAATTTTTTTAATAAAATATTTATTATTATAATTTAAATAATAATATAAAAGCTATTATAATTAAAATAATAGTATAAAAACTAGTTTATTAATTTTATAAATAAAAATTTTAAGCTAAAAAAAAAATAAGCAAAATATATAAAAAGTTTTAATTTAATATAAAAAAATTATATATATATATAATAAAATAATTATTATTATTTATAATAATAAATATATAAAATAAAATATTATTTATTAATAAAAAAATTTAATAAAATTTAAATAGTTTAAATGTTTTAGTTTTT
>MU392723.1:70212-88986 GCA_022578505.1 Nemania abortiva | reverse complement strand
TAATAATAAACTTTTTAAACTATAATATATAATTTTTTAGCTTTATTAATATAAAAAATAACTTAATTTAATTATTTATTTTAATATAACAATTGTTTATTTAAGCTTTATATAATAAATAAATTATAATTAAAACTTTTAATTATTAAAAATAAACAATTTAATTAGTTATTTAAAAATAATTTTATTAAAATAGTTTTAAAATATAATCTAGTTATATTAGTTATAAACATATATACCGCAAAATTTTACAATATATATGTTTTAGCGCTATACGCTAGGTTTATCTAAATAACTAACCCTAATAGGTGTTTGGTACGTACCCCTTATATCTGACACAAGGGACTTAGCGCAACAGACCCCGCCTGCGTACCTAGGTACTTACTGAGGTAGCGTACATCTAGGCAGGTGATGCGCTGCCTGCCTCCTACAACGACGCTTTGGATGGGCATGTGGCTGTAGGTAGTAGTTGCCTTCGTGTATCCGCGCAGTTCGCATTCCGATCACAAATTTGAAGGGTCTCACTTTCTCAATTGTACAAGGCGACGCCTATCTAGCCCAGGCAGGTAAGGAGCGGTAATACAGCATACCTATAGGCACCCGGATAAGGGATAAGTTACCTATAACCAAGCAAGCCTGAGCCGGCAGCCGCCGCAAACTGCCAGCGACCATGGCTGCCAACGTCAGCGACAACGTTCGCGTCCGTGGAAGTAGCGCCAAGACCTCTATATCATCTCCTCAGTCACCCAACGCCATCCCGCCGCGAACGTCGTCTACTGGCTACGCTGCACTCACACCCCCGGCAAAGTCCGTTCTTCGGCCCGTTCCAGAGTCCAATTGGTTATCTCAAGCCATTCCTATTCATCTGAGAGATAGTCCTTCTTCATCGTCCACCCAGCGTCCCACGAACAGTATGGCGAACGGCATGGGCTCTGCCGGCTTCCAGGATCCCGCGCGGTATGCGACGGAGGACTTCGACTACGTGGCTCGCCAGACGTGGAATCAAGAAAAGGAAGACGTCCTGCGAGGCCCCTACGACTATCTGATTGATCGGCCGGGGAAGGATATTCGCACGAGCCTGATCAACGCCTTTAACGTGTGGCTTGACGTGCCCAAGGAGTCCCTGGACGTGATTGCCAATGTAGTAGCTATGCTCCATACGGCATCACTACTCGTGGACGACGTCGAGGATTCTTCTGACCTCCGGCGGGGGGTGCCCGTGGCGTATAAAGTGTTCGGCTCGCCGCAGACGATCAACTGCGCCAACTACATCTACTTCTACGCGCTGCAGGAGCTACAGAAACTCAACAACCCCAGGGCCGTCGCTATCTTCTCGGAAGAGCTGATCAACCTCCACCGTGGGCAAGGCATGGACCTGTATTGGCGAGACTCGCTCACGTGCCCCACCGAGGACCACTACCTCGAGATGGTGGGGAACAAGACGGGCGGCCTGTTCCGGCTGGCCATCAAGCTGATGCAGGCCGAGTCCAAGGCGCCTGTCGACTGCGTGCCGCTCGTCAATATCCTGGGCATCATCTTCCAGATCCAGGACGACTACCGCAACCTGTCCAGTCCCGAGTACGGGGAGAACAAGGGCTTCTGCGAGGACCTGACCGAGGGCAAATTCTCTTTCCTCATCATCCACAGCATCCGCGCCAACCCCCGCAACATGCAGCTACTGAACATTCTGAAGCAGAAGACGAAGAACGTGGAGGTCAAGCGCTACGCCGTCGAGTACATGGAGAGCACCGGCAGCTTCGAGTACACCAAGAAGGTCCTTGATATTCTCATCGAGCGCGCGAGGAAGACCGCCGATGCGCTCGATGGCGATACGCAGAAGAGTGTCGGCATCCACAAGATACTCGATAAGCTCGTTGTATAACCTATTGCCTAGAGTTGATCGTTCGTTTCGCTAGGTCGGGGGCACTGGTGTTCCGTGATTTCAAGATTGGTTGGTTAGGAATCATATTTGGGCTACTTACGATTAAAAAGGAACCAGGTAGGAGCAGAATCGGATAGGAGTTGTACGGATGGCAGTGGGAACGTATATGAGCATCCCCCTCTTCTCATCTTATGCGTAATAGATACAGCGCATGATTGACATCGACAGACATATTCACCAGGATTCAGATTAGGTTACTCCTCTCAGAGTTAATATGAACAATCAAGTCATGGCAATAGATGGGGATGCTATAAGTGCTCCTATGACGTGAACCATATCGTGAACCTAGACAACATCATGCTGACTACGTATACATCGGGATATGCCATATTCATTGGAGTAAAATCTTGTTCGGAAGCCATATTTGGCTCTTTTCGCACGATACACTACTATATACGACGACTATAGTCTTGGTTAGGTGACAGACATTCATGTGTAGGGTATGCACATTGGCAGGGGCCTCCCTAAATGCTATAGTCTGCTTGAGAGCTTCCGTAGCTACAGGCGGCACTATGCCACACTATTCCATGCTCCCAAACCACACCTGCGATGTTTATAGATCTATTGGCAGGGAATCAGTAACGCCCGCCGTCATGTCATTGTGTCGTCTCCTCGCCAAATTGTAAGTTTTATATTCCTCTTTCAGTTCGATGCGCCTTTTCACGCTGCGACCTTGGCGCTAAACTTAGCGGCCGCTTTGTCAAACAGATCGCTCTTTTCTTCGAGGTCTGTGAGTAAGGTGTGTTGTGGCGCGATTCTCTTTAGGGAGCTAGATATTACATATAATTAGTGAACAGCTCCCAGTAGCTGCCTCCTGGTTGAATAGGGGTAGAGCAGGTCAAGGGTAGATAGGGTGTTTACATACTTGGTAAGCTCTGTAGCGTCCTTGCCCGTGACAACCGTTAGTACTAGCAGATTCGCTATGGCGTCCGCGTAGCCGGGCTGCTTCTGTATCGCCTGTTCAAGGGCAGCCTGTGCCTCCTCGACGCGGCCGAGGTGGAGCTCACAGACGGCTTGCGAGACCAGGGTTACGATTGACGAGGTAGCGGGCGCCTGGGCTAGTTCTTCGAATACATAAAAGGCTTGTTGGTATTTCTCACCACCCTATGAAGAAATGGTCAGCCAAGTCCAGCTGGGCGGTCAACAATGTCGCTTGGAGCTACGGGGGGTATGCAGAAGAAGTATGAGTAAGCCGTACCAGTCGCAAGCCAACCCACGACTCTGCCAAGTTGACTAGAAGATTATCCTGCGCCCATCTCCGCGCCGCTGCTACTTCCTTCACGGCAAGGTCTGTTCGGTTTTGCTGGAGGTGGATCTGGGTGATAAGGGCGATAGCATCGACTGTGCACAACCAGAGCGTTAGCTACGTTCGGATAGCTCTCAATTGGCTCTTAAGATGACCATATCCCCCTCCCAATCTTAGGGTTCCCATAGGCGCAAAGGGACAGAACAAGAATAGTACGGGTTACTCACGGCTTCCCGAGTGTTTAGACAAGAGCGCAAGGGCCTCGTCCGGCTTGTCAGCTGCCTGCAGCACGATACCGCCGAGCACCTGGACGGTCTGGTTATCGCCTGCGGCCTGCGCGAGCTCCTCGATCGCCTGGACGGCGTCCTCTGTCTGGCCGAGGGCGGATTGGGCCAAGGCGGCGACGGCCGCGAACTCGGGCTCCGAGGTCTCGTCCTGCACGTCGGCGAGCACGTCCTCGGCTTGCCCCAGCGCAATGCGCGCCCTTTGGACTAGGACTCGCGCGGGGACTTCGTTCTCGGGCGATAGCGACGACGTGTCGAAGTCGATGACCTCTTGGTACTGGCCCTGGTGGAAGTAGTTGTGGATGTTGATCAGCTCGCCTTCTGCTGAATAGGGATCCATCGTGGGCGGGCGGTATAGGGACTTTGTGTATTTAGTCGGATTCGTCGGCGGGAGTGGACGCTGGCTTAAGGGTGGGCGGTATCGAAATCACTTGTCGTGTCGTCGGGCGATATAATTTGGGAGGATTACACTTATAAGACGTACGTTTTGTCTAACTTGACTTATGAACTACATACTACTTGTAGATAGCTGTACGTGTAACTTCGGTGGTGGGATGTCATTGTTCCAGCTGTCAATTTCCGACTGTCGGGCTGCAGTCAGGGATGGTGGGGCCTACAAATGATGACTAATACGGCATGGGTAGGATAGTGTAGGTATGTATGCACACTGTAGGTTTGTACGTAGGGATGTGGGATGTGATTGCCTCAACCTCAGTTGTTTGACCCTGACTTGTGAAACAGGTAGGTAGTTACCTAACTTATGTATAGGCATGTAGGAGGTAGGAGGTAGGTGGAAGCGGTAGGTAGTACATCCTAAATTTATTTATGTTTGTTTGTTGACCTGCTGCCGCGGCCATCGACACATCGACACACGCGACCCTCCGCCCGCCTCATCAATACTCAGTATGTTGTCAAGCCGTGATGCCGTTCTACAGGTTCTCCAGACGGCAGAGCTGCTCCAAGAAATCCTACTCCATCTTGACATGCGCAGCTTGCTCACTGCCGCGCAACGCGTGAGCCGTCAGTGGCGCGAGTTGATCACGACATCGCCGCCGCTGCAGCGGGCACTGTATTTCAAGCCCGTTGTTCGAGCCGCCTCCAGACCGACAACGCTCAATCCGCTTCTCGTCAAGATCTTTCGGCTTTGGTTCAAGCCTAGCAGACGGCATTTACGTTATGCAATCTGTCACCTTCACCGGGACCACTTCAAACGACTTCCCATCGCCCAGGCGTCGCGTAGACAAGCTTTTATGCATCCGACGGCTACGTGGAGACAGATGCTCGTGCAACAACCCCCGGTTCTAAGGTTAGGCTACTGGGGCATATCTGATAGAAGCCAGATACCGAAGAACTATATTGTTACCATGCAGTTTGAAGACGGGTTACGAATGGACACGTTCTACGACGTGGCCCAACAATGGCTCTGTCTGGAAGGATCAAGCTTCAATGTCGTCTGGGACCCGCGCGTGCTTCCAACGGAAGAAAAAATCCGGCGATCTTTTTCAGCGCATTTAGAAGAGACTGATATGCAGTCGTTCGCCGATGATCTCCAGTCGCTCAAAAGCGAAGCGGAGATTGTTCTTCTTTGCAGTGTGAAAGAGAGACCCCCAGGGGAGCGGGGAGAGGGATCTGACTATGAACGTGATGAATCTTTTTCAGGGACTTTCGCGTATGCGCCGTCGGGGCAAGGAAACCATAGTAACATGATTGCAGAGGTAGACCGTAGCATAAGTATATTAGGCCTTATGTAACGTATACCAATAAATGGAGTTTGTTTCATGGTGCTTATATACGATGACACTTTCAAGTCGGGTCCTAGTAGCCCACGGCTCTAGAGGCACGGCGTTTCTTAAATGAGAGCTCGTGGAGAGCACTGCAAAAACTTTATATGTCTGTATTCCATTCTGCGCCAGTGACGCTAATGTGCTGTGAGTTTAAATTATCAAATATGGCTATCCTAATAATCTACACTGCTCGTATAAGGGCTTGCTAGGTACCTCGTAAACATCGATATAAAGCAAGTAACTTCCGGGACCTTACTAGATTCTTGCCGAGACTGGGGCTTAGTCGCCGGAACCCGACCCGAAGACCGTTTTTCCCATCGCCTTTCGGAAAAGCTTATAATTCTCGGCGAGTACGTCTTGGCTTGAGTCTTGACGGCACAACAGATGGACCTGCGATAGTACCATCCGCGCCGTACTCGAGAAGGCACTCTGTCAGCTCCCTGGCGTAATGCCCTCTTCCTTGGCCCGCGTAGTCGAGCGGAGAGCAAAACTGCGGGCCTGGCCGATAGTTTGGGTCCGCTCCGGCCTTAATTAGGAACTCGGCGAGGGCAGCAGAACGCGTTGTTTGGGCGACGGTAAGCAGGAGCTCACTAAAGTACAATGTCTTGGCTTCCTCTGTGGCGGACTTCCCCCACCTAATAGACCTCCATAGATCAAGGAGCGGGATTTCACAGTCTCCCTCATGCCATGTTGCTTCAATCAGCCCTTTATCCCATAAGGCCTCCCGCAGGGCATAGGGATCATTCCCTTCTACCTGGTTCCAAGGTCGCGCCTTAATGAAGTTGGCGAAGACGTCAATCGTGTCGTAGTCCTTATATTTTATCGCCTTTTCCATACCCAGCACGAAATCCTCCATATCCTCGCCGTTCTCAGAGACCCATGTAAGCAAATATTCCAGTATTTCGACATTTCTAATCCGGACAGCAGCCCATAACGGCAATTCAATTCTCTTCGGCAACGCCGCTTTGAACTTGGAAGCGTAAAATTTAACCATCGGCAGGGATCCAGACTCCACGGCTTTAGTGAACGTTCGGTTTTTCCACGTATCGTCGTATACTGGATCTGAATCGCTCTCGGCCTCGCGAGGTAGTAGCCTGGCCACGATATCCACTAAACCAGCGCCCACCAGGACGCTAAGAATATTAGCAGAACAACTAGCATGGTCTGGCAGAGGCTTTGGAGGCGGATACTGTCTTTCCGGGGTCGGATGGACCTTCGCAGAATGGTCGTCCCGCATCTTCTCGGAAAGAAAGCCTCGTTGCGAAAACTCACAAGCGGGAATGCTACACTTGTAAGGACGGTCGTGATGTTTCATATGCGACAATCTCTGTGCTTCATCTGGGAATCCAGTGCGATTGAAAGGACAACTCAAATATTGGCACTTATACGGCCGTTGGCCGTACCATTGCCGTAATAATCGCCGGTTCGAGTCACCGGCCCCTGGGGTTTTGTCTAGGAGGTAATGATCGATTGCTGATTGTATTCTTAGAGACAATTCGGATGTTGTTAGTGGGTCGAGGCCGCTCCAAGAGGCTTCTCGGGATATAACATGATCGGAGGCGGTACACATCTCTCGAAATCGAAGCGCCTGGCCAACTAATGCGTGGGCTTCTGGAAACGTCTCTTTGAAAGTATACGAGTCAACCGCTAAGTCGTTGATCCTTTCATGCTTGGGTAGCTGCTTCCGAAGCCTTGTGCTATATAGGATGTGAAGTCGCCAACCTAATTGTGACAGGGACTTGTCCTCGTTGATCGATCTAAGATAGTGCTTGACTATGTGTGGCCACATGTTTGTAGCGATCCAATCCAGTGTATATGTTCCCGCTAGGGTGTTCTCATTAACTTGTTCGTCAGATAGGTTCGGACTGTGATGGTCTTGACATAAATATGTGACACATCGGAGGGCGAGATCAAGTGTAGCAGCAGGCAGGCTAATGGACCCTGCGGCACTGGGGTCAAATATGTCTCTATTATATTGTTAATTAATGGTAACAATACATCCATCAGGTGGACATACTCCTGTACCATCCAATGGATAAATTGGACATAGCCATCCACAACTTCAACAACTGGGCCGCAGATTTGGACGACATCGAGTTCTCCACGAACTTCTCCAAGTTTATCGGGAGCTTCCAGGTCGATAGCTAGCAGCTGTTGAATTTCTTGGACTGTAAGTGGTTTTGGTGAACAGCCGATCCATCCTAGAATAAGGCATGCTTCTTCTCTTGAGGACACCCTTCTAGTTAGCATGAGCCCCAACATTGAAGAAATATGCTCTTACGTGTCGTTCCAACTGCCAATTGTTCCGTATTTTAGTTCCTTGCGTATATCCTTAAATTTGTCTAGGATCTTGATGCTGTCCAGTAGCATCCTGGCTTCAAGAAATACCCCCACCTGAGCACGTATTCCTGGCGCTCTTCTCTCTAAGCTCGATTCAATCTCAGCCTCCTCCTCCGGCCGGAACCTGCGCTCGGCGAACCAAGTTTGTGTCCATTTCTTGATGAATTCCCGAATGCACGGAACATTCCTTCTTCCGATTCGTATAACAGTGGTATCTTCGTTAAAGATTGACACAAGGCCTCTCTCTTTTCGACTTGTAATAAACAGTCTTACGTTATAATTAGATTCCCCCCTAGATTCAAATTCCTTCGAAATGCGAAAAAGCTCGGAGGCAAGTCTTCCTCGTTGGCTCTCTTCCATCTCATCAAGACCGTCAACTAGCAAGAAAGCTGAGAATACGCAGCCGAGAACTTTCATAAGGAGTTCCGTTGCCGCTTTGAGGGATGTCTTGCACTCCTCGTTGAAGGATCGACTGACGACAGCCGGAATCTTGGTTGTCCCATATGCTAGGCTAAAGGTGAGGGCGTGGATTACGGATATGGCCGTTGTACTAGATCGGTATTTATGGCTCAAGAATGCGAAGCCAGTAGAATCAATCGATTGCAATTTTTTGAGTACATCGTTTGCAAGGTATGTTTTCCCTAAACAAATCCAAGTTAATAAACGACGAGACAAAGCGCATGAAAAAGGAAAATCGCTAGAGCGCAGTAGATAATATTCTTAGAGGTTCCGAATGTATGCTTACCGGAACCTAGCATACCCTGTAGCCATAATATTTTGGGCCCATGGAAGGCGAAGGCTGACCATTCCTTGAACGCCGCATCCTCCAGCAGCCAGTCTCCAGAGACCGTGTAGGCCGAGTGTGTCAACAAATTGCGCCTCTCATCCTGAGTCTCTGGTGTCATGGCCATCTTGATACGGTGAAATTCTTGATTATCTCGTTTTCGTTGCTCTTCTTCAAATTCCCGAAGGGCTTGTTGCAGGGCCCAATGTTCTTGTTGGACACGTCCTAACGGAAAGTCGTTCCCTATCAACCTCGCATGGCTCTTTACATGTGTCGAAATGATTGTGATCATTTTACTCCACGTGGTAGGCCAAGTGAATTCGAAAAGATTCTCAGCAACTAGATGGGTTATTCAGCACACTCGGCGACAGCCAGACACAATTTACGTATGGGGCAACTCACGTGGATCGGTGAAGGATCTCGATAACACCAAATGGAAAAGTATTATGTCTCGGAAAAACAAGAGGCTGATGGCGTGGTTATGGTTCAATAGGCCCTGACCGGAGTAGGTGACGCCAGGGGGCTGTTTGAAATCTGGCAAATGCTCGCCCAGCTCCTTCATCGCGCCAACGACAGCATCAAATATAGCATCGCACCTCATCGCGCGCCGCAAAAGCGCCGCAATGGGACCCCAAATCGGAGATAGAATCTCTGGTTTCTTTTTGGTAAACGCTTCTATGGAGGGTGCGTAATCGATCAGTCGCTTGACGTATGGCTTGATTGCGGCCGTATTTCGAAGGCCGTTTCCCCGGCCTTGTTGCTTTTGGATCTCGTCTGTGGCGTTATACAACTCGTCAACCGTCTTAACCCGTGTCATCTCGCGGTAGAGTCCATCGTGTCCTAGGTCTGCTTTGAAGCTCTTTATCGCATCCTCAAAAGCCTCCAGTATTAGGCTTTCATCCGACGAGGCCGCCATGTTGACAATCTTATGGCTCTACTAAAAGAATCCCTTGACGGAGATGGCCGTGTGGTGTTGAATGTTTTCGAAGCGCTGGTTTTTAACAACTAGAAGCGAGGCGGTTAAACCATTTGGGTGATTGCTGTGATTGGTGCTTTTTGCATGTTTATCTTGTTTCCCTCCCTTAGGTACACGTGTGTAACACAACTCTCCCCGCCGGAATACCAACGAATGGCTAGGCATTGGTTGTCGGTGTATTCGACCACGCGAAATATGAACTAAAATAAATCCGGTGAGCAATTCTTTAGCGGAACGTAATTCGTACAAGTCTATGTTGGGATTGTCAGGAGCTGTAGGCTAGTGGTGGGTGATGACTATTGTTGTTGTACGAAGGCCCTCTAAACCACCTTCCTAGGTGCCATCTGACCATATATAGGAATAATCTCCGTGTTCTATATGCTGTGACAGTCCTCCTAGTGGTTGCGCAGGGATCCCCTAGTTCCTCGCGACGACCGTGTTGTATCCTGGGCAGCTATTTACGTGCTCAATATGCAAGGGTGGGGGCTTAGGTAATTTTATGTTAAGACCAATATGATATATCGCGTCGTATTTATCATGTTTACTTTGTACTCGTGTCGGGAATAAAGCCATAATATAGCAACCGGATAGACGGGTTCTCAAGGCCAGAATGGTTAGCATTTCACGTGGTTCAAACCCCCTTTAATGTGACAAAAGAAATCTTTTTATGTATTTTATCTACCTAGGTAGTTTTAAGACTTATCATGGGCCATCCTCAACCCCCTATTAAACCCTTGATGTGAATTCCCTTGGTTGCCTCTAAAGCTAGGCGGTTTTGCAATGCTGTAGTCTGGATCATGTCCCGACTGACTCTGAGCTTATCAGCAGATTGAAGCAAGAAATTTTTTTCTGCCATGATCATCTGTGCTTCGCCCGTCTGTTGTGAATGGTTGTGGTGCGGTTTGCTCTGAAGTCGAAAGCTAGTGTACAGGCAATTGGTCGAAGCAGCTAACCTCACACGCCATTCCTATCCCCTGACGATCTCGTGTATCTCCGTACGAGTAGCAATAAGTTGCTAATACGGAGTATCATGACGAAGAGCGTACGCCAAATCCTTGAGAAACTCAGACACCTCGAAGGCGGTGCGAGGTCGCTCCTTTCCCTTTCCCTTATCCTGGGAATCATCATCGAAGTCGGCGCGAGGGACACCGAGGTTATCCATCATCGTACGGACCTCTTCGAGGAGTTGACCGTAGAGGGCGAGGCTGCCGTCCTTTTTAACGATGGGAGAACGAGTGACTTGCTTTTGCTGGGAAGAGGACGAGGTTCGAGGCTGATGAGGCTTCGGGGGGCTTCCGTACGCTCTAATAGCTTGGTCGTCTGTAATATCAAAGATTAGCGAAATTTAAGTTCAAATTGGTTGTGAGAAGGGGGCAGTAAAGAGGAAAGGGGCCGAGGCTTACATCCTAGCTGGAACTCTCTGCGGTAGCGAATATTCGCCATTCCAGCATGATAGCCTTCCTTGAAAGCGCCGCTCTTTCGGCCCTCTTCATAGGCGGCACCAGCGTTGGTGTAACCGTACTGATGAGCGTAGGGCTTCTTCATGAGCTCCTTCCACTCGAACTTGTCGGAATTTTTACCGACCATGATGGCATTTCCGACGCGAACATCTTCTTTGGGGGCAAGAGAATCATCGGAATCGCTTCCAGTCGAGGCGCCCTTGGCGCGGCCAACTTTTGAGATCACGTTGATCATTCTTTTAATGGGACCCGGCTCTCGCTTCTTGTCCTTCATGCTTTGCAGCAGGCGTGCAGCATGATTATCAAGAGCAGCCATGAACTCTTCCGCGGTCATAATATCCGAAACTCTAATGGGACGAATTACTCCAAGCCCATGCTCCTCGAAAAGGGGACCGGTATAGGGCATGTCTGTGAGTCGATCGCCATACCCAAGGCCTTCTTCCTTCTCCTTCTTTCTCTTGGCAGCACCAGGAATATCGATTGGCTGGCTAGGGACAAACTCCGACCAGTGTTTCTCCCACTCAGGCTTAGAATCATCGCCTTTGGCTTGCTGAGATGGACCGGCTACACGGGGAGACGACTTAGGAGTAGTTCCTAGATCGGTGCCGCCCAAGTTCGCGGTCGGTGTCATCGGAGTAGGCGAGCCTTTCTGAGCAGTGTTTGATTGGGTGTCAAATTCGGATTTCATGGTTTTCAAATTAGCCTCCAGAGATTGTTGGGCGGTCTTGAAGCTACGGGGGCCTCCTCCGCGAGAGTCATCAGACTTGGGATCCATGGTTAGTTGATAGCCTACTATCGGTGAAGACGTATATCACGCTGTAAACGGGGTTAATATCGCGCGATTAGTAACATGCCCAGAACCTATGAGAAGATATACGTGAGACTGTAATTGCGTAACTTACCAGACCCGAATAGACGTGTCCTTTAAACGAAGAGAAGCATAGGGTATTGGATCTACACCTTTCTATGAATAGCATTAGTATAGAAACGAGTGGTTAAATGCGGCAAAGAACTCAGGAATCAGGACTAACGTCAAAGGGATTCCTCCTGCGAGAAATGGATATGCGTGCTAGAAGAAGTGTATGCAGTGCCTGTCTTTTCTTGTGTAGAGTGCTAGGGGCAAGATTCGGTGTAGATACAAAAGACAGGACCACGGGGGATCAAGAGAGGAAGATGTTTGGGTGATGTGCCAGCAGACGAGACACAGTTTGTAGGACGCAAGCGCACCGACAAGCATAAAGTCGCCGCCTCGAACAGTATGAGGAGTACGACTAGATGCCGGCGCACCTACAGGAATAGAATCAAGAGATCACAATGTGCAGTGCTGGGTTGGGGTTCGCGTGGAAGGTTGGGAGAACACTGTGGAGGAGAGTTGAGAGGAGGGTTGGAAGGAGATTTGGGAGAAGGGTTGAGAGAGAAGGTTATGGGATGGAAAGCAGCAGAGGTGTGTGGGACTTGTTATTGGTTTTCCTGCTACCCACGCCTGCTCCTGCCTCAAGTGAATGTTTTCAAGCGTACATAGGTACAAGGCCAAGCTGTTTCTGGCTGGAGGATCCCCGTCTCTGCGGCTTGACACGATGTCATCACGACTGAGTGTAAGGCCGAGGGGTGGTGTTGAGCCGCAGTACGGAGACTGAGGCTCAGCAATGCCAGTACCAGCTATTCTATGATGGATCGGAGCTGTATGGGCTGTAGGAAGAGCCCCATACATACCCCAAGACAGACCATTGACACTAAACTACCCTATAGGGAATAGGGGGGCATCAACCCGAGAGCTGGAACTATGACAGTTAGCTTTGCCTTGTCCGATATCCAGGTTCTAGGCAAGAGACCTCTCAAAATATTTAGATTATATTATTAGAATCTTTAACAATGCCAATGATGCTAATTTCATGCCTTGGATTTATGCTAAGGAGGCTAGATTGGTCTGTCTAGCTGATACACAGATCATGTGCGGCTGGTGTATTGCTGTGGCCAGTTTTGCTACAAGTCCGAGTCTCAGGTCACACAGTTGTATTGAAAGCTTCACTGGAGATTATTAACACCTTGTATCGGAAATTCACTTCAATCTAATGATAGAGTATATCAAAGGGTGGCTGATGGTGCATATAAATGACAAGGTGTTAGTACAGAGATCCTTAGTACTAGACGCTCCAGGGACCATCCAGAGCAGGTAGAACCATTCTGTGACACTCATTGCAAATTTTCTAGCCATCTCAAGTCACAGCCACAGTAGCAAAATTAAATTAAAGGTATAATAATCATGAATTTGAACAACTGACTTTTTGTCAGTATGCAGAGGGGAGAGAAGGGAGCTTTTCAAAGGATAGGAGTTCCAATGGCTCCAATGCTGCCTGTTACTGGGCTCCAATGGTTCTGTACCCTCTTCGCTTTTCGTACACCCACCTGACTCTCTTTTCTCCAGCTCAGCTTCCTGACCTACTGGTCTAACTTTATGAAGCTGAGTTAGGTTTATGAGTGATATTAGAGCATTGTGCTTTAAGAATGCATACTGCACCTCCTACGACCCTATTCCCGTGGAACAATCTATAGAGCAATCAGGCTTTCCCAAGCCTATCCGGAGTATCTGTCGGTAGATTTGTGCAACATATCTGGAATAATCCTCGGGTTTGGCTCTGTTGGTTTCAGTTTGGCTACTGGTAACATTGCAAAAGAATTATCATCCGGTCCAATTTGAAGGTATACTGGTCAAGGGAATCTGTGGATATACCACATTACAATAGGGGAGCGTGGCATCCTATCATATTTATGAGTGAGCTTTCTCCCCTCTCTCCCAGTTAAACAAGCTGAGTAGTGCGCTCATATACATAGGGGAATATAGCTCCTATTTGTCTGGGCCTTCATTAGGATTACTGTGACCATTAACCACACATCATGGGACTGTGTTGAGTAACTGGTCTAGGGAATATTAACACTTTGACCTTCTAATTCACATTATGTCAAGCTGAAGTATGACAAACAATAACTGATGGTGTGTGTTATTTAGGGGAGTTACTTATCTAATAGGTTGCGGGCCAGCCCTCATTGTCCCTCAGGTCCTTTGCTCGGCCTCCAGGACACTATTTTAAACGGGAAAGAGCAGTTCTGCGTTACGCCAATGGTGTGCTGCTAGCCTTTTATATGGTCATCTGTAGCAGCCACAATTAAGGAACCTCCCTCTACTGACAAACCCGAATTTGGAATCCCACCCAATACCCGGAATACAACTTTCTAGCAAGACACAAGTGGGTGCCATTTGTTGGGATGTTCCCACATCTAGCTGTTTCCCAATCTTCAGTTTTACCAAAATCAAAAAATGATTTCAAGCTGAAATGGGGCAACATAATACTAAGATCGTGGACCAGGCGGCGAGGAGCCGTGGTAAGGCAGAAGACGAGAGTCAAGCAGTCCCACGCCAGCGTGAGACGGAACCCGACGGTAACGCTGGACCAGTGTCGCCCTATCTCCTGGCCATGCTCAACCCAGTTACGCGAGGTACGTATGAATGTTCCATTATTGGGCCGCCCTGATCACAGGAGAGCTAAGAAAGCCGCTCGGGCATGAGGGCCTATGTTACCGCAACACATCGAATGCGCATCATCTAACGAGCCTCTAGAGGGTAGCTCGCGTCAAGCCCATCGACCCCCGACCCCCTATCCTGATTCTATTAGGGTTAGAAGTGAGGGTATGGGAACACTCGTCCGTCGGCCGATATCGACGATCCCTCTCTACTGTAAATACCCGAGAGTCCGTTGCCTTGACCCAGGAGATGGCCGTTATGGTGGCATGAATAAAGGCGTCTGGGTTGTCCAAGACCAAACAACAGGACAGCTGTATGTTGAGAAAGTCTTTCTTGAGCCATCCGACACGTATGTGAAGTTAGCCAAGGCCGAGATCAAGATGATGCGCCGTCTTATACATAACTCGATAATCCGTAAGAGCTCTGCCCCTAACCGTTTTTAGTGGTCGAGTAGATTCCTCTGTGGAATCCCGAATATCCTGTTTCTGCCGATATCCGAGCTGGATCGAGTTGCTAATGAAAATGCGGTATAGAATACGTCGACGCCTATATCCGCGATAGTCCCTTCCGTGCATCTGTTTATATGGAACATTGCGATCGTGGTACTCTTGACGATTTGATCAAGGTATACAGGAAGAAGAAAAAGGACAACAATCCTGACCGCATCCCCGAGAGTTTTATATGGCATGCATTTCTAGGACTAGCCGACGCTCTGGGATACCTACAAACAGGCCAGAGTTACGTATCGATGCCCCTCGACAAAAATAACCCCAGAGACTGGAAGCCGGTCGTGCACTGTGATATTAAGCCCGGCAACATATTTCTTCGTTCACGAGACACCCCGGGCTCGAAGAAACCATTCCACACGCTGTTGGCTGACTTCGGACTTATGGGATACGAATCGCGTCAGCGTGGGCCGTATTACCATTCATATGGCACAGTAGAATTTCGTATGACTTTCCTATATTCTTTATACCGCTTGTTTCCCTCTCTCCCTCCTCCAACTCGTCGGTGCCTAGGCGGACCCCTTTACCCCTAAGGCTCCTAGAAGCACGTATCATTCAACTGAGAGGAGAATGGTAGTTACTAATTAGGGGATTGTGTAGACGCACCCGAACTGGCTTTTGATCCGTACCCTGACAAATGGCAAGAGAAATTCATGCTCGGTCCGCAGTAAGTCCTCCATGGTCTTTTATCTCCCTTTGAACATGCCTGAGAGCCATAAATTGTCTCAGCGGGCATATTTTGCTCTCGCCACTCCTGCGAGCCCCCGAAATCCCGAGTCATTTTTACCGTCAATGGATATTATTAACTCCGTTTTCGTAACAGCACTCACAAAAGTGATGTATGGGCCCTGGCCTGTATCATGTTTTGCATGTGTGAGCGCAACGATCTGGCGCACATGGATCCTAGATGGCCGCTCCGTAGCCTGAAGGCGATGGGCCGGGCTGCGAAACGTCCATCTCTCGACATCACCGATACAGACATCTACTCCAATTACCTGGCTCGAACCATTAGATGGGCGGGAAATAAAGACCCGTCTCAGAGACCCGACGCGTGGGAGCTCGTGGTCAAAGTCAAGGAGCAGTATGACCTTTGGCGGAAGGATCCCAAATGGAAATCACAAGTCGAGGTGAATGGCGCGTTGCCCCCGGAGGTGACGCAGAAATTCACATTGTAGGGGCTCCTCATATTGCCCCAGCCTATTCTAGATTTTGCTATTATTCCCATGTAGGATTGTCTAGTGTGGAGGATCTGCTTGGGAGAGATGTACACTGCCACAGCGTTGCAATCTTTGTAGCTTACTCTACGCTTGAATGAAATACGAAGGACTTGAGTTTGTTATTATTTCTAGGTGTTCTACATGAATAAAACCACTGAAGTAGGCCTCCACCTCTTTAGCAAAGGAGTTCGAACACCGCGCTACTGGAGCTCAGGGGCTTTCAAGGAAATGTACCTAGGCTAAAATCCGCTAAACCCGCCCCGTTAATTCCGCCCTTAGCATCAACCTCCTTCTACTTTAGGTAATCATTTGCCCATAGGTACTCCGTCTGCTGTCTTACATCTTACTCGATAATCACATTTCATTGCAATGCCTCATCATCAGACGACCGGCCAGAGGCGACAGAGCCCGCCCCGCCGCCCGAGAGCCTGTCTGCCATGTACAAAAGCCAAAGCCAGATGTCAATACGAAAACAACGAGGTTGGCGACGGATGTAACAGGTGTGCATCATTTTGTGGCGCGAGGATCACGGCAACATCGTAGAATTGACTTACTTGCTGACCAATGCCGCATAATCAGATGTCAACGATTATCCATCCTATGCACCCCTCAAACGACGAAGAGCCTTCGGAAACCAAGGCAAATCAAGCCGAAAGATGCATTGTGAGTACAGCCTAGTCTAAGTTGACTACGGCAAGACAGCATATCCCTACCATATCGTGATTACATTGCTGACGAGACACAAGTGAGAGTACCAATGCCTCAACGGTGCCAGAGCAGGCGCGCCTCGAGGCTTCGACGAAACACTTCGGAAGCCAAGTAGCGAATAGTGTGTCGTGGGATACCAGCACTGGACAGGAGCACTATGGTATCCCTTACCACTCTAAAACGTTTCCGTATGCGTCGTCTATCTCGTCCAGTTTATCGTCCGGCCCGGGATTTGGTATTAGTTGGGATCAAGCCGAGAAAGCCGTGCACGATTTCGTCATGATTTTCACGGCTCACTTTCCGTTCATTATCCTAGATCATGATATCACGGCCCAACGGTTGTTTATTCAGAAGCCGTTACTCTTCCGGACAATACTGATGATCGCGGTCGACTTCACTCCTACTAAGAGCCGTGAGATACGAAGGAGTGTTGATGCTTGGATTGGACAGCACTTGCTGGTGATGGAGGAACAGAACATAGGGGCTCTCCAGGGTCTAATCGTCTACCTTGCCTGGTAATTCAAGATCCGAGATGTTACCAGACTGTTACTAATGGGCTAAGCAGGGCAAATCCTCATTTCTATTCCGATCGTAGGGTAACGCAATTGATGTATTTTGCTGTTGGCCTTGCGCATAGCCTTGGTATTACTAGGTAATTTCTCCTTGAAGTATTTACGTCAGCTGCTACTTGGAGCTAATAAAGTTAATCGTAGAGAGGCTCCCTCGGGATACACTCAAGCGAAGAAGGAATCAGAGGTTAACGAGGAACACCGTGCCTTTTTAGCATGCTATTATATCATCTCCTTGTATGCCTCGAAAGATCCCAGTTTTTGCCCGGGATCTAATTAACTTCTGGCCGCTCGTTTAGTGACTCGTTCCAGTTTGGACGACCTAATCCTCTCGCATCAAGTTACGTCCAATCCTGTATCGAATCACTCGAAAGATCGTCAGAGTTCCCGACAGACTTTCTACTTATAAAACTAGTGAGATTCCGGCAATTCATCGGACGAATACCAAACATATATGAAGGCATCCGCGATATGAACTGGTGTCGAGAAATCTCGGAGGATGCCTCTGAACAACTAGAAGAAGTCAGAAAAGATCTGGCTGATTTTATGAGTGATATAGCCCATAAACATGCGAAATTCCGTATGATGCCCTGATCTATTCCATGGCTTCCTTGCTAACGTAAACTCAGTGTTGCTTTGGTCTTTGCAACATAGCGCCCTTATACACTTACATCTTCCCATGACATATGCTACTCCGCACAGCGAGGGGTGCGCACGTGTACAACTGGAGAGTATGAAATTTTGCCTGGAAGCAAGCCGAACAGCTACGGGGATGGCTAAATCTTTCAGCCCTGACGGCTTCCTATATGCCCCCTTCACCACTTTCACCGATCTGGTTTCCGTTCTAATTGCTACATCGCGCCTGCTGTTAGTCAAAATAGACGGCTGGGATCGAGAGAGTGCTCGTCAAACCATTGACCTGAAAGCTTCTCTAGACGAGATTTTGGTGAAATTGGAGGCGGCGCAGAAGGTAAAGGCCGAGAGGGTCGCAGCAGCGGCAGCAGAAAATCCATCAAGCTATATGCCGGACGGATCAGATGAAGAGAAACAAGACCGGGTCCAGATCTTCACGAGGCTTATAGAGTCCATGAGGAATTGGTTTGATGGCCAAGGTGTTTTCAGTTCCAACGAAGGAAATCCCGGAAACGACCGTACCCACGAATTATCGACATTAACGCACGCTCATGTTAGCCCACAGAGTCCGCAGTGGAGCTTCACCTTCTTTTTCGAGTCCCTTTTGCAAGTAGTACCAAGTACAATCCTATCAAAATAGTTCATAGTTCGATGAGTGCGCAGCTCACCTACATATACCGAACGAAAGAACGGCTCTAAGGAATTATGTTGGGGTGGAGTCAGGAGTGTTTTACCGGAATAGGGGCTCGGCAAAGTCCCACTACCTCAACTATACAGCTGACTTGCACATAGCTCGGGTATACGA